>MU968307.1:3612932-3795807 GCA_034641835.2 Pinus albicaulis
CTAGGCTGCGGGGAAGGCCCCCCCCCTCGTTCCCGTTTCCGAAACGCGTCCTTTTAACAGGTTCAGGAACGCGCTCCCGAAAACGCTTCCTGAGGGGAGCGTTTTCGGGAGCGTGTTTCCGAACCTGTTAAAACGCTCCCCGCCTTTTCGGGAGCGTTTCTAGAAACGCTCCCCGAGCGCTTCCGGCATTTAAAAAACGCTTCGGGAGCGTTTTTGAAACGCCGGAAGCGCTCGGGGAGCGTTCGCTCCCGAACGCTCCCCGAAACAAAAAAACGCTTCCCACTGGGCGGAAATTTTTTTCAATGAAAAAAACGATTTGTTTAGGGCCAGAAATGTGTTTTAGGGCCGATGTGGAGGTAAGGGAAGCATTGACCTATATGAGATGGAGTGACCTGATTCTAGACCTCTTAGTGATGATGGTGGAAATGGTGACCTTGAAACTGGTGATGATAATTGAAATGAAAGAGCAACACACATTGTTTAACGTTCTTCAGTGACCAAAATTGTTGCTGAGAACTAACTGAAAAAACAAAAAAAATTGATTAATGACCTGATGAAAAACTCTCAAAAGAGCTATTTTTGATCACTGATAAACTGACTCTAACATGCCCCTCACTGCATTGCAAGCTCACTCAAAAATTCTCAGCAAACCGCGCCCCAGAATTTCGACTTAGCTCAAGTGCTACTACTATGTGTGTGTTCTCCAATTGATCCCAAGCCTTCCTTTAATACTTTTCTCGTTGAACAATCAACAACTGTGATCTAATCTCTAATCAATGGCTAATATTAGAAAAGACTTGATCCTCGTCACTTAGAACATTCTCACACACATGTTTAAATTAATTTCCCTAAGTTAGACTTAGGGTCTTCATTAAAATAATTAATTATTGGAATAACTTAGGCTCCAGGTGGAATTTCTCCATACGGTTTATGGGTCTTGGAGATCTCATGTGTTCTAGCCCCTCCACAAAGTTTTGGAGCTACAACACATCCGATGCTACCCAAAATCTCAACACTCCCTGTTAGCGAGGAATGTGCTCTAGCAACACTTCAACCCAGAAGCGTTATTCTGATCCATGGCATCGGTCCCCTGTGCTGCTGATGCTTGGCCTGTTGCCCCTCATCCACTGTGCTGCTGCCTTCTATACTCTTGCCCATGACTCTGCCATAGTCACTACCTCATTTGTACTGCAGCTGCCTCTCAAATGCTGCATCATGCTGCCCATAGCACTGTCACTGGTAACTACTGCACTGTAACTCAGTTGCTGAGAAGTAAGCAACTGAAGGACATCACCCAAAATACTGACAGCAAGTCATTTTGGCTGCAT
The DNA here is from genome assembly GCA_034641835.2 of Pinus albicaulis. Taxonomy (NCBI): domain Eukaryota; kingdom Viridiplantae; phylum Streptophyta; class Pinopsida; order Pinales; family Pinaceae; genus Pinus; species Pinus albicaulis. The sequence goes on from MU968307.1 coordinate 3,614,261, forward strand.
CTCGATACTGAAGCACCCTTTGCTGCTGCTCTGCGCTGTCTACTGCTCTGCACTACCTCTGTGCTGCTGAAATCCCATCAGCCTCTACGCTGCTGCTGCCTTTCCTCTGCGCTGCTCCAGTCTTCAACATCCTAGCCTTTCTAAAGTGCCTCCATGATCCTTTGCACCAACTCCAATTATCTTGCTATTGTCTTTAAGGGCTCTCGTAGCTCGTATGCGATCCAAGAGTTTGGGAACCTTAAGCATCCTGCCCTTGGTTTGCAGTTCAAGATAACTACAGATCAATGTCACCCCAACGCTTTCTCTCAAGGTACATGAGCACTCATGGCCACATCATCATCACTGCCCTCATCCCCCTTGGCTGTCGCAGCCTTGGAATTTGAATCTTCCTTGCCCTTCTTCTTCCGAGGAAAAGTATTGGCAAAGTGTCCCAATTCACCACATCTGAAGAACCAGAGCTTTGAGAGGTCCTTCTTCTTCTTCTGTTGTTGCTGCCTTTGCCCCTTAGATGCGAGAGTTGCATCTTCTTCCTCCTCTTTCTTGATCTTGGCTGCTCCATTGCAGCTGCCCATCTTGGACATACTCCTGATCTCCTCTTAACGAAGAGTTGCCCACATGTCCTCCCAATTTGGAAGTTGTACTCTGCCCAAAATACTTTGGACAAAGGTCTCCCAATCATCAGTGACTGCATTCATGGCAGTCCTCACCATGATACCATCGTCAGGAGTTGCCCCCATAGCAACCAGCTGATCTCGAATTACCTTCAATCGAATGAGGAAGGGATCGATTTGCTCTCCCTTTTGCATCTGAAATAGTCGCAACTGATTCTCCAGAAGCATCTTCCTCTGGACATAAGTACCTTGATACAATGTGGTCAAGGTCGTCCACATATCACTTTCTGTATTCTTCTCGGAAATGCGTGGGACCACATGATCCTTTACCCCGTCCATTATCAAGCGCTTGGCCCTTGCTTGCGCTTCCTTATACTTCTTTAACGGATCAACATCGACTGGGACGTCCACACCCTTCTCGGCATAATCTTTCATGCGATACTCATCTAGGACAGATAGGATCTTGGCCTTCCAGATGACGAAGCTATATGTTCGATCTAACTTGTCTTGATTCCTCAATCCATGAGAGGCCATCTCCGTTCAATGATGTCGAAGCAAATGCTCTTCTCCCTTCTTCTGTTGCTGCTCTGAGCCAGAGACCGAATCTAGGTTTCTTGGTGATAGAAAACCCTCTAGAGAATGTGCTCCCTCTGACCAGTGATTTCCTTCTCGGAAATCCTCCACGAATTCTGTTAAATCAACCCTCTCCAATCAGTCTGCTGATCGGATCTCAAACTTCTTGGCTAGAAATTCTGATGAGGAATTGCTTCCCCTTACTTTGTCAACCTTGCTAGACATTGTTTTGCACCGGAAGAAACAATGCCCCACCAACAACTGTGAAGATCAAAAACTGCATCTCCATCCACAACAACTGGCACAGCGTCACCGCCCCCTCTTTGGCTCGCATCAGCTAGATAGGATCTGTGTCACCCTTCTGGGCTTGCGTCAGCTCTGCGTGAGCTAGACAGACTCTGCATCACCCCTGTTGAGTCTGCGCTGTCCCTCAGGTGTTGTGTTGCCTCTTTCTGGATCTGGGATGTCTCAGCTGCTTTCCCGCAGAAAAAATTGTTTGTCACTTTGCTGATGGCTTCAGCTCCCCTTGATCTGCAATAGATCTAATACCATGTGAAAATTTCTAAATCCAAATTACAGAAACCCTACTGCAGTATTCTGATTTACTTCTCCTACTTGTTTGATTTAATTAACAAGTTATTTTTCTGAAGTATTTACTAAAACATCAAAGTAAACACTACTGCAGCCTACACATACATACATATCAAGAATTTAAGAATAAAGCCCACATGACAAAGGACACAATATTTTATGGACAAATGTCCTCGGAAAAACCCAATGCGGGAAAACAGGTGCAACAACTCTTAAAGGGTTTTATTATTATGTAGAATTCTGAATATATTCAAGGGCACCAGACATGGTTTTCCCATACAGAGAAAATCTTGGCAGATGTACCTCTATCACTCGGAGATAGAAAATACGGTTGATTCAGCTGAGGCTTCACACCTTTTGGATCTGTTGAAAACGAGCCCTTTCTGGCACTCTGGAACCCCAGCACTCCCTTTCTCGACACTGCGTCATCCTTATAGCCCTGCATGAGCCTCTGCGCAGCACAAGCTGGCCCTGCGTCACCCTAGCTGATCTTGCGCTGCCTCTGTGCAGCTCTGGCTTGGCCTGCATCACTCTTGCTGAGCATACGTTGCTTCTGCGTTGTTCTGGCTGGGCCTGCGTCACCCTTGCTGGGTCTCTGCACTGCTTTGGTACGGATCCGCCTCTCTGCCAATGTATCCTCGGCCTCGGATTTGAAATCCCACTACCGATCTGCCCCTCACTACATTGCAAGCTCACTCGAAAATCTCAGCAAACCACACCCCAGAATTTCGACTTAGCTCTAGTGCTGCTACTATGTGTGTGTTCTCCAACTGACCCCAGACCTTCCTTTAATACTTTTCTTGTTGAACAATCAACGACTGTGATCTAATCTCTAATCAACGGCTAAGATTAGAAAAGACTTGATCCTCATCACTTAGAACATTCTCACCCACATGTTTAAATTAATTCCCTTTAATTATTTAATTTCCCCAAGTTAGACTTAGGGTCTTCATTAAAATAATTAATTATTGGAATAACTTAGGCTCTGGGTGGAATTTCTCCAAACGATTTCTGGGTCTTGGAGATCTAATGTGTTCTAGCCCCTCCACAAAGTTTCAGAGCTAGAGCACATCCGATGCTACCCAAAATCTCAACACTCTGCACTATCACTAAGGAATTTGCGCTGTTGCTGACTCTGCATTAGCACTGAGGAATCTGCGCTACTGCTAACTCTGCACTATGCCAACTACACTACTGCCAAGTCTGCATTGCGCTCCCCAACATATCACTGCTACTAGTCTCTGCAACTTTCACTTTCGCATCTGACTACAACTACCATTGGTCCATCTTGCTACTGAATACTGTGGGCCCTCCTAGCCAAGTATTGATCCATGATGTGGACTCCTCAAGGACCATACCCATCTGTAGTGCTCTGGGGTTACAAAACCAAGTCGCTCCACCTCACTCTTAGAGGTATGTCTGCGAACTTCGCGAAGTCTTCCTCTAGCCTAGAGGAAAGCCTATTAGTCTTTGCAGAAGCTACCTGTTGGTCCTGCTCCTCCTCCTTGTCCTTCTTTCTGAGAGGACACTGGGTACTGTAGTGGCCTAGCTCACCACTCCTGAAGCACTTGAACTTTGACAGGTCCTTCTTCTTCTTCCTCTATTCCCCTTGTCCCTGATTGGGACCCTTAGATGTAAGGGCCACATTCTCGTCTTCGTTCATCTGCTTCGATTCGTTGCTACTGCCACTAATGGAGCTCTTCAAGAGAGCTCACCTCATATCCTCTTGCTGCAAGTCAGCCCACAGTCTGTCCCATCTTGGTAGTGTGTCTATGCCCAATATACTCTGGACAAAGACTTGCCAATCCTCTGAGACGCTATTGAGTGCCAACCACACTAGCTTTGAAGCTTGAGGCACTGCCCCAACAACCGACAACTGATCCCGAACCTCCTGAATCCTGGTGAGGAAAGGGTCTATGCCTTCCCATTTCTTCATCCAAATGCATCTCAACTTCTCTTTGACATACATCTTCCGCTGCTCAGAACTACCCTGATACAACGTCGCAAGAGCATCGCACATCTGCTTGGCAGTATCCTTGCCAACTATATGTGAAACAACACGATCCCGAACTCCATCTAGGATCAACCGCTTCGCCCGTTCCATCTCCTTTCTGTATTCCTTCAGCTGATTTGCATCCGTTGGAATCGCCACCACATTATCGATATATGCCTTCAGGCCAAATTCATCTAGAATGAAGGATATCATTTCCTTCCAGATGGCATAGTTGGAAGCACATGTCCAACCTGTCCTGATCTCTCAGCCCAACAGTGGCCATCTCTGATAAATGTCAAAAAATCCCTCTTCCCCTATGCTCGGCTGCTACTCTGCTACTCACACTCTCTCCTAGAATGTGTGGCTTTGCTAACTGCTACTGTTGATCTGCGACTGGAAATTCAAACTTTCGAGACTAGAAGTTCTCTGAGAGAAATTTTCCGTCAGTGTGTGGTCTTCTTCTACCCGACGCAGGTTCTGCTCTAGCGAACTACTGCAAAACCCTCTGCGTCCAGCTAGAGATCTGCTCAACGAAAAATATGAGTTGCTCCCTCTGCCTCTGGAATCACTCGATCTGGAAAACTCAAATTGTTTTGCCTCTCAGGAAAATCAATTTCCTCAAGCAACTCAGCCTCTTAGCTTATAAATCATTTACTCTCTGCAGGGTCCGTCTGCTGCTTGAAGGAGGGGGGCTCATACGTCTTAGCTGTTGATATTTGGTGATCATCTGTCACTCTGATACCATGTGAAAATGAGAGTGAACAATTCTATTGCAACAAACATTTCTCTAGTTGTTGAGTCTTAATTCTGAGTTTCTACGATAAATACGAAATAAATACAACGCAACCTTCACAAATATAAAAACTGCGGAAGAATAAATGCTGGAAGAAATGCAAGGACACACACATAAAAAAACACAGTTATTTTTGGACGAAAGTCCCTGGAAAAATCGAACTTGGGAAAACCGGTGCAACATATGAGGGGTTTAATGTTAAGCAGCAGTGAAAATAATCTGAGTACAATTGGACGCTGAAACTGGCAATCCTACTGAGAAATACTGGTAGGAAAAATCTAGTGAGGAAATTTCCTCACTCCACAAGTAAATCCAGGCTCTGACCCCAGCTCCAGGTGAGCCGTCCAAACTGGCTCTGCGCAGCTTCGGCATCACACTAGAGTAGTCCCTTCTGCACTCAGTTCGAACCAAGTTCTCCTCAAGCCGTCTAGTTTGTTGCTGTCTGGGAAAATGTCTCTCCTGGCCTCCAGAACCTCTGTCCAGCTTCTGGCACTGAAACTCGTCTTTCCCCAGTAGAATAGAAACTGTCTCTAGAGGCTACTGTGCTGCCTCTGCATTGGCCTCTCTGTGGCTCTTTTGCCTCTCTGCAAATGCACTCACAGGATATGGAATCCTTCCTTCGGCTTCACTCTCTCTGCCCCTCTTCCTCACTAGCTCTCTCTCTGACAACTGAATGTTGCTACTCTGGAAATCGATATGCTCATGAAATCGAACCTCACAAGTGTCTTCTCCATCAACACATCGACCTCCTCTTATAATCCTCTGTTGAGACTTCAACGACCAAGATTAAAAATTAATCAATGGCTAGGATCATCTTGGATTCGATCCGTGTGAGTTTCTAGATGATTCTCACCTTGACTTGATTAATTTTGATTAATTAACCATATTCTCTAATTTTAAACTTAGGAAATATTTAAAAAACTGGCTATTAATATAATTAAGTGATTACTAGGTGGAATTTCCATAAACGATTTCTGGATATTGGAGATCTCTTGCATTCTAGCCTCTCCATAAATTTTCGTGGCTAGAACACATTCGATGCTAGAAAAACTAACAATCGACCCTCACTTGATCAAGTCGGCCTACAAAAGAGGCTATAAACAAAGTGCAGTTCAATTCATTTGGAGGACATCACACACAAGTTCCGATATACAGGCAGAAGAAGCAGAAGAGTATGAAATTGTAGGAGAAGGAGAAGAATTGCAAGATCAAAGTTTCTGGGGAATCTATCTCTCACACGTGTGAAGTTACTAGGCTACTGCTGGGAGGTCAAAGTTTTTGATGCTGCCTCAAGGACGAAATTCTGCTGGTACTTCTAGGTCGAAGTGCAGCTGCTTCAAGGTCAAGATTTTGCTGGTGCTTCAAGGTCGAAGTACTGCTGCTTCAAGGTCGAGGTGGTGTTGCTTCTAGGTCGAAAATCTGTTGCTGCTACTAGGTTGAAGTTCTGTTGTTGCAAAGTCGAAGTTGTTGCTGGAAGGTTATCATCTGCAGAAGAAGGGAAGGGATGACTTGGTGATTGGAGGAATTCTGTGTCTAGGTCAAAGAGTCTTGGATTATCTCATCTACCACGATTGTTCCCTCCTACATCCATACACCCAATGTGTGGGCTTCCATCATTATAGTTGCCCTTGTACCATGGCATGTGGCTTGGAGCTTTCCTTGTTTCCCCATTTCGTTCCACCATCATTTCACATGATACCTGCCGTTTGACGGATGTACCATGGACCTGCTATTCCCTTATAGGCTGAAACCACCTAATAGGGTCCTTTATTAACCTCTCTTGTTGAGCAAGGAAGCACCTGTACCTTCTAAAGCCCATTTGGAAGGGCATGCCACTATGAAGTCTCTACTTTTGCCCTTGGTTTGCAGACTTATTTACTCAATTGCACTAATGAATTGTTGTACTGAAAGGTGAGGAGACGCATTGGATCTTTTACAGGATTGCAGGTGGGTCTCCATTTGGACTTGGTCTCCCTATACAAGTTCCAAGCCCTCCGAAGGGTTATAATGGCACTTGTAGGGTGAGCGCTGAGAGCCATGGGCCTCCTCCATAATAAAGCATTGGTTACCACGCCACGGGCTTCTTCAGCACCACATATTGCTTGTACATGCCTTGACTATACATAGATGATGATTCACTTGGACCACGTTGCCTAACTGACCACATACTTGCACCAAACACTTGGTAGCCAATCTAGGGCTTAGATGGGTTTTTGTCTCATTCAAAGAGACATGGGAGGGCTTATATCATCATTCTAGCCCTTATTGATGGAGCATCAACATGTTTGATCCAATTCGAGACCCATGAGGCCATTTATTGTGCCCCACAACCACTTGGGAGCACCATGCATGTTTTGCTTGGAAACCAAGGGGCCACTCCCTTGGTCATCATTTTGGGTGCCCTCCTCTTCATCATGGCACATGGAGGACTTATCTTGACCTTCCAACGACCCTTTGCACCATTATTCTAACATTTTGGCCTCATTAGGAAGGCTTATTTTGTACTTTCGAGCTATTTGGTGGGCTTGTCACCAATAGGGTTGTTATTTTCACATTAAAATATTGATTAGGGGCTAAATTACGATAATTAGACCAAATCATACTCCTAAAGGCTCATATAAATTAAAGGAGAGCCTCATTTGTAACTAATCATTATTTAGATTGGGATTTCTCTTTTAAAAGGAATTTGGACCTACAATTGATGGACAAAATTGGTAGTTATTGATGCATTTTGATGTTTGGGATTTTCGCTATCTTGTCTTGGAGCTTCTAAATGCAATTATGATGGATGGATATACTCACATTTCCTTGTAAGTGTGTTTTTGATGCTATATTTTAATGTTGCTACATGTCTAATGTATGGGATATCTTGTCATAATCTTTTTGTGACCTAATTTGATGCGAAATTCATGAAAAGCACTGGATTATTGACGTATTGCATGCGTTGCTCATTAGGAAATGTGAATGAATGTTCCTAGAGGCTTGTCTTATCTTGCATCCTCAAAACTCCATCATTTCTTGCCAAACGAAGTATAAATGCCTCTTATAGCTGAGTTGTTGCCTCCTAGGGTTAGCAAAGGCAAAATAGGTCTCCTTGATAGAGCGAAATTCTTTCATCAAAGGGTATCTTGATTCCATTTCTCCCAATTGACTAGGCACTGATCCTAATCCTTGTTGATCAACCTAAAACATCTTTCTTTCTCTCTTTTTCGTTTCTGCCCTAACCTTAGAAGGTTACCTAGCGCCTAGTGCGAAATGCATTAGGGAAGTCATCTTAAAGAGCGAGTTGGTAGGCTACTGTGCTGGGGTGTCTTCTAGGGGCCCTCAAAATTTGAAGCAATTCCCGTGGCCAGTTTGAGAGAAATATCAATCCCTAGCTCAATAATTGATTCTACCCTTCAACATCTTTGGTTAGTGGCATTCCAAAGGTCATATGCTTTTGAAAACCCAAAGGAAGTTAATTATTCATTGACCTTTCTCATCCTTGCTTGACCTAGACATCTCCTTGAAGATAATTTTCTAGCCCTAAGCCTTGCTTGGATTCCCTATAGGTCTCTATTGTGGTCCCAAACCTTTATATGGTCGTTATCTTACAAAACTCTAAGAAAGAACTTTCCTCCTTAGGAAACTTTTGGTTTAGGAGTATCCCTTGTGATTGAATAAGCCTCCCTCCTGGGTCCAGGTCTCCTCCTTAATCCTTTCTTGGACAACCATTAGCTTCTCTTTGAAGCAATTGAGCCATTATCTGAGCCTCTCCTTTGAATGGGCCTTGGAAATCACACTATACCTAGTTATTGATCCTACCATCCTAGTGATTTCCTTTATATCGGGACTCCTCCCATCGCTGAAAGTTCGTAAAGAGCAGGGGACATTGACTAAGGTGACAATGGATCTTTGTGCCATTGTTTTCATTTGGTCTAGCAATGGTCTTTTAGTTACTCCTCCTAGGACCCCTGCTAGATTGTGTGGCAACAAAACCCAGGCTTAAAATACTATTTTTCTTTTTTTTCTTGTAACATAAGATATACATAATGACATGATTACAATGACAATTATGAAGATTGAAACTAGTTACATTTTCCAACAATTTAGCTCTATTGATTTTTTTTTATTCAAAGATGGCTTGTGCTCGATGATATTTTGGTTATATGCACCCTTGCTATATACATGAGAAATTATGCATATTTGTGTATAATAATTTGGATTCATATGGATGCACATGAATTACATGTTCTTTTCAAAATTTGAATATTTTATGTATTTTTTGGTCGACCAATCTTTTGGTCTAGTTGAGGATGCTATGATCATTTTCCATCAAGTAAACAAGGGGAAATCTGTTGCTTTCATTGCCATGATTCATCTCATGTGATACATTTATTTTTGTTTTGATATGATTTTGTATGATTCTATTAGATCTTATGACTCGACACAAATATCATATTTCAATATTGATGTCTAATGTATCACTTAACATCTTATACATCTTATATATAAATTTTATTTTCATATTTATGTAGCAATGCATTTGCTTGATGTTGATGTTGTTTTAGAAGTTAAAATATTGAGAAAAAATGATTATTTTTGTATTTTTAAAAGTTTCCTGATAATTTCTGATATTTTCCTTGATATAGCTGATAATTTAAATTTTGGGACCTCGTGATAAATTGTCAATAACGATAAATGTAACATTGACAATAATGGTCCAATCAAAGTGTGAAATAAGTCAAAGCAGTCAAACCCTAATTAAGCCAAATAAGCCAATTTGCTCAAGCAATAATTCTCCATTTGAATCAAAGGCTGGTCAAACTAGTTGTTTAAAGGGATAGAATCACCTCAACATGTGTGAACATGAGTGTTCCACTAGGGGCAATAATATATGTCATAATAAAGTGATATATGTGTCAAAAACACCCTACTATGATAGGGTGCTCAGACTAGGAAGCTCAAGCCACAAATAAACCTTTGAAATGCTTGGAACCATATGAAAAAGGGGTACATATGCCAAGCACTCTCCACAAATGTAATGTCAATCATACCAAGGTGTAATGCACATATAAAGTATGGCCTAGAGTGCTAGGGTGCCTATCACCTAGGCATCATGTACCACCAATGATGTTTGAACCACATCCCACCACCTAGTCATGTGAAGATTAGAACGACATACAGAAAGTCATACTTGATAAGTGCTCTATTATAGTAGACTACCATCCACTAGAAGCATGCCATACCACTATGATCCATCAAAATCACTAGGGTGCTCCAAACAAGAACCGTGTCATTAGCAATACGAGGGCTAGATCTCCCATACAAATTTGCACAGTGGAGCAAGTAAATCAAGAGCAACACCATTATGCTAAGATAAATCTGTTGTAAAATGTAACTAGGTTTGGTCTTCATAATGGCATGTAATTGTGACTTTTGTAAATGATGTAAAGAAGAAAATAAAATTATTATTGTAAGGCTTGCTTCATGGGTTTCATGAGCAAGAGATTTTATTTTATCTAGATGGCTCCCATTGAGAGCCTTAGGGTTTATCATTAGAGTCATAGAATTAATTTCATGTATGAAGAGCTCTTCTTGAGCATGTGTAAATTGTATATAAGTCTATGTAGCCCTCCAATGACAAGCATGTTGAGATTTTGTGTATTTGGGGTAGCTTCAGTGGTGCTCTAGGTCCCAAATTTTGAGGAAGGACTAGAGTTCACCTGATCTACAAGACCCATAAATGGATTTGGGAAATTTCATCTGGTTTAGGAGATATTAAGTTAATTAATTATTTTAAGTGTATACTTAAATAATTAAAGTGAATTTAATTAAACATGTGATGACATGGATCAAGCTTTATTTTAATCTTAGCCATTGATTCAAGATCTGATCATGGCTGTTGATTTGTCAACGAGAAAAGTATAAAGGAAAGGCTTGGGGTAATTTTTGAAGACACATAGAGGTAGAGCACTGAAGCTAAGCTGAGATTTTAGGGCGGGGTTTCTAAGAATATTCAGAAGTGTTTCAGTTGCAGAGAGGGGAATTTAGACCAAGGGGATGATCTGATCCTAGGGTCTAGAATACACAAGAGGCAGAGAAGAGATCAACTCAAGGACAACACAGAGGAAGGTAGCAGCAGCAGGAACAACGTCATTTTCAGGAAACCCTTCAGGGGTTGTGCAGAGACCCTTTAGGGGCAGCGCAGTGCTTGCGTCACCCATTCTTGGGTAATGCAGTCCCTTCCGGAGGCAACACTGAGGGTTTGGAGGCGATCCAAGGCTGACGCAGAGGCTTTCAGGGGCTTCAGAGGTTGACGCAGTGCCTTTTAGGGGCAGCGCTGGGATTTCGAGGCCTAGATCTGACTGAGTTCTATAAATCCCATTTGAGGGTGTGGATCAGTCAGTATTTTTGGTCCTAGATCAGCCAGGAGCTGTAGATCTAGAGTTTTCTCTGTCGGGTTTTCCAGATCTAGAACCCAGAGTTGTGTATTAAAAAATATTCTTAATAATAGAACCCTCCAGCAGCCAGAGACCGGTTTTCCCACATTGGGTTTTTCCGGGGACAGTTTGTCCAGAAATAATTGTCACTTTGTCAATGTGTGCATGTGCTTATTCTAGATTTGAATTGGTAGAGATCTGTTATGTGTTTTGCTTCAATGTTAACTTGAATTTATTCAGTTGATAACTTATATAAGTAGGAGGAGCTTAATCGGATTAACAGTAATAATTTCTGCATAAGAACTAAGATTCAGAAATTTCTACAAAGCACACAATCCTCTCTTCATGTCGGCTTCAAGATAAGGTGACAAACTCATGTCGGCTTATCATATGGAGACACACCTATTCATAAATATAGGTCGGCTGAATTTGACGGACAAACCACTATAAATAGGCACCTCGACCTATTCCCCAAACACAGAATTTCGGTCATCTCCCTCTGAAGTTTTCGGATGGGTAAAACGAAAAGAAGGTTCAGATCTCCAGTCCAGAATTCACATATACTTCTGATATTTGTGGATGGATGTAACAGTAATAAGTTCGGACCTCTATTACAGTCATCAAGTAAGTTAGGATCTCTGTTTTGGGTGGATAGATACAACAAAAAAGTTCAGATGTCATTATAGTCAAGGGAATTCAGATCCCTTTGAATTTTGGTAACCAAAGCACAGTGAGCAGAAGACTACAGTAATGCGAAGTATAGTTCGATGGCATGATTATGGAGGAGCTGCAACATATTACAGTGAAACCTCAGTTTAAGGTCTCAGTGCTAAGGAAGGATATCAGTAGTATCTCGAGGGAAAGAGATTGATGCCATGACAGCAAGGAGGTATCACAGAAAGGGAATCTGGGTATGAAGACAGTGATGAAGATCTCAGTATCAAGGCAATAATGAAAATCTCGGTGGAAGAGGAGGCAAGAAGAGGATTGACTAGAGAACGTGTGTCTTGGTCTTGGAGTGGCTGATAGGTCAAGGGTCGTGGTCTTGGTATTCGTCAATTGGAATCTCTATAAGAAGAATTTGTGCGGGTTTTCCTCTCAAAGAGTGAGTGTTTTTGGCCCTGGCTCATAGGCTACATGCTGTATCTCTTGTCTATTTATGTTCATGCATTGGTTACTGTTTGATGAAGACACACACTATTAATCTAACAAAAAGAAGATCCTAATCTAAAGAAGTAAAAAGCATTCACAAGCAGTTACTAATATAAGAGAAATCACTTAATGCTAATGCCCTAGATTTCTCAACATGGTATCAGAGAAATGGTGTCAAAGTCAAGAAAAGGGCATGCAATCATAGAAACACTCAAGGATCGAGTTTTTAAGAAAAGCATCAAAGCAAGTCGAAGGGTATAAAAGAAAAAGTTCAAAATCTGCATTGAAGAATCAAACCCTAGATCAAAGAAGTAGTCTACACCAGCAAAAGTTTTGGATCCTCTAAGTCATCATTAAAAGACCACAAAGACCCTCATCAAGTCAAAGATATATACAATGCAAGGTAGCCCATAGTATAGAGTCTAGACATCCAAGAGAAGGACTTCAAGGACTAAGATCACGTCATCTTAGGGAAAATCGAAACCCTAGAAGCATTTCTGATCTGCACTCATTCACCACCAATAAGACGAAGTATCTTGATGACAAAGAAGGCTAGAAGGCATTGTCATCATCTTCAAAAGCTATAAGACAAGTTCCCTCTCTTTAAAGCAAGGATCCCCTCCTTATCCTTGAAGAAGATCATCCGAGGAAGCATCAAAACATCCTCATCAATCACCATCAACAAAGGAACCTAGATCTAAAGGCATTGACATCATAAAAGGAGCAATCTCCTCTATCAAAGAAGGGCTTTTCATTTGGAAGAAGATCATCCAAAAGGAGCACTATTACATCTTATTCAACCATCATCAAATTGATCAAGTTGAAGATTTCATCTTCACTTGTCAAGTAAGCATATTTTATTCTATAATCAAATTTGGTAAAACGACTTCGTTTTTGCAAGGAGATGTATTAGTTGGTTCGGTCATCGAAATTCCTTGCATGGAAAAGAAGGATAGACATAGTCCTCGAAGATAGTGAATTCATTGAACATATCAATGAAAAGGTCTCCTCTGAATATGTGGAAAGGGATTCTTTAGCAGTATTGTAGACATCAAAGTGATGTATATGATATGCTCGTAGAACTATTCTCTGAAGATGCGATAAAGCAGGTCATATCTCTTAGATTTGATCTACACAGATTGAAGGTATCAAAGGATAAAATGTTATCGTCATAAGATCTAAATTGCAAGATTTGGGATGAGATAATCTTCATACTCTAATTGATGGACAAGGTAACAAATGTTTGTGAGGATAAGAAGGCTATCAACAACTTGTGGTCTCTATGCAAGATAGGAGATGACAGGTTGAGGGCAAAAGTGTTGAAAAAAGGATTCAAACATTTTATCGAAAGGAAAGAAAAACATAGCTAAGATTCAATGCTATGAGCATTACAGGAAAGATTGTCCTAAACTCAAGAAGGGCAATAACAAGAAAGATAGAGAAGAAGTCCATTTCACCGAAGAAGTGGAGAAAGCTGAAAGAAGGAAGTCCAAGGAAGAGGAAAAACATTAAAAGAAAGAGCTCATGACATCACCATAAGAAACATGAAGGATGTCTGATAGTCAACTATGAAGGATATAACTCTTGGTGACCTCATTGAAAGATCAAAGGAAGAAGTTATCCAGGACAAGCCTCATCATACATCAAGTCAAAAGGGAAACATCTGTTGGATAGGGATATGCAAGATCCTCAAGATTCTTTGATGGAATCTTCATGGAATATTCACTGATCTAGAGAGGAAGCAAGTGTTTCATCAGGAACTCCAACTTGTGGAATTCATGGGATGATGGTATGATGACATAAGAGATGAAGCAGATCAAGGGGTTGAAGATCCTTTCAATCAAGGAAGTTGTTGAAAGAAGCCTAGATGACCTAAAGGTAAATGAGGTATGTATTCTTATATTTGATTTTATAAATTCATGTTGTATGGTTGCAGGTAACTTGGATCACTGCTCTATTTTGAGAAGCATGATCAAAGGAAAGGAATTTCCTCCTATGAAAGAATGTCGGAAGGGATGGGTCACACTAGATGAAATCAACATAATATGTCCTCATATGAAGTATGAGGTGGTTGAATACAATTAAGGAACTCTGATTGGAAGCTCCTGGGAATGAAATGAAATTTGTGTGAAGAAAGGAAGGAAGAGATCGTGAGATATGCAACCATGGTAAAGGCAATCAACATCCAGAAGACCAAGAAGATTTGACTAGGAAATCTCTTGGAAAGATATGAAGACTCTGATGGAAGTTTGGAAAAGATGGAGACCCTTGACATTGGAAATCTTTGGGAGATATGTCAACATGTATGCAGGATGTTGATGCAAACTAAAAGATGTCATGATAAAAGACCATCACAAAGGTAATTTTGATTTAAGTGTTCATTTCTTATTTTTGAACTAATATCTGGATGGGCTTATGCATGACTGCCAAAGGTAAGAACTGTGGACATCTTCCAAGAGGACCATATAGAAGGATGTAAGATCCTCCCGGAAAATATGGCATGAAGAAGGTAGCAAGACATGAAGCAAGACCAGATGAAGACTAATGTATCACTTTTTGATGAAAGGAATAATGACATGACTGACCCATGGATGAAAGTGATGGATGGTCTGTGCCCTATGAAGAAGCCACAAAATATGAAGACTCCTTGACAAAGAAATTCATGACATCGAAGGAAGGAGCTCTTCAAGCAGCTGGTTGCAGAGCTGCTGTAAGTCCCTAATTAATAGGGAGCCTGAAAACAAGTTTCTTACTTGGAAGAAACTTGGAAATTCCTAAGCCAAGAGGGAGCTTAGGTACATTCCTTTAGTAGGAATGAGTACATTCCGTTATTGGAATTCATATGTCTTCCCTAATTGAGAGGGAGAGATACACATCATTTTGGTCTTCACTTGGGAAGAAAAAATGGAGGATTGGGTAATCATCTGGCATCCGATACTCTTTGAGGATGAGATAGGGCATCCAAGATAAGAGTAGTCGTGGACCGATATTCTTTGAGGACTGGCTATCCAAGATAAGAATAGTCCAAAGTAGGTCATACTCTGTGAACACCCAGGTGGAGTACGTACCTTGAGAGACAATGATTATGGTGTCTATGAATCATTGGTCTCGCCAACATTGTGCTCTGATTAAGTGGATAGAGCTGTTAGTCAAGGCCCTGCTATGTTACAGTGTTGGTTGATATGATGCTAGACAGATGGGTTACCAAACTGATTCTTCTTATGGAAAATTCTTCAAATTGAGAATGACCAAGTACCATTATGAATACCTCCCTAGTTAAGAGGGAGTGTTGTAAAATGTAAATAGGTTCGGTCTTCATAATGACATGTAATTTTGACTTTTGTAAATGATGTAAAGAAGAAAATAAAATAATTAGCGTAAGGCTTGCTACATGGGTTTCATGAGCAAGAGATTTTATTTTATCTAGATGGCTCCCATTGAGAGCCTTAGGGTTTATCATTAGAGTCATAGAATTAATGTCATGTATGAAGAGCTCTTCTTGAGCATGTGTAAATTGTATATAAGTCTATGTAGCCCTCCAACGACAAGCACTTCAAGATAAGGTGAAAAACTCATGTCGGCTCATCCTATGGAGACACCTATTCATAAATATAGGTCGGCTTAATATGATGGACAAACCACTATAAATAGGCACCTTGGCCTATTCCCCAAACACATAATTTCGGTCATCTCTCTCTGAAGTTTTCGGATGGGTAAAACAGAAATAAGGTTCAGATCTCCAGTCCAGAATTCGCATATACTTCTGAGATTTTCTGATGGATGTAACAGTGATAAGTTGGACCTCTATTACAGTCATCAAGTAAGTTCAGATCTCTGTTCTGGGTGGATAGATACAACAAGAAAGTTTGGATGTCATTTTAGTCAAGGGAATTCGGATCCCTCTGAATTTGGGTAACCAAAGCACAGTGACCAGAAGACTACAGTAATGCGAAGTACAATTCGATGGCATGATTATGGAGGAGCTGCAACATATTAGAGTGAAATCTCAGTTTAAGGTCTCGGTGCTAATGAAGGATATCAGTACTATCTCGAGGGAAAGAGATTGATGCCATGACAGTAAGGAGGTCTCACAGAAAGGGAATCTGGATATGAAGACAGTGATGAAAATCTCGGTATCAAGGCAATAATGAAGATCCTGGTGGAAGAGGAGGCAAGAAGAGGATTGACTAGAGAACGTGTCTTGGTCTTGGAGTGGCTAATAGGTCATGTGTCATGGTCTTGGTATTCGTCAATTGGAATCTCTATAAGAAGAATTTGTGTGGGTTTTCCTCTCAAAGAGTGAGAGGTTTTGGCCCTGGCTCATAGCCTACATGCTGTGTCTCTTGTTTATTTATGTTCATGCATTGGTTACTGTTTGATGAAGAAGAATGCTAATAATCTAACAAAAAGAAGATCCTAATCTAAAGAAGTAAAAAGCATTCACAAGTAGTCACTAATAGAAGAGAAATCACCTAATGCTAATGCCCTAGATTTCTCAACAAAACCATATCATGTAGAAAGCATCTCATCAAATTTATACCAAGAGGGTGGTTCATCAAGCAAAGACATGGAATATAGCCAAGCCCATTTCAATGACAACTGTAAACTCTATTGCTTTTTTTTTCGACATTTGGCTGCTTATTTGCAGATATATGTCTTGGTAGATTATTCTATTGTTTTGGTGAATTGATCACTCTGATGAGGTTTGATTGACTGTTTGTATATTCAGTACTGAATATCTTGAAGTACCCTATTCTTTTATATACATTTTTTTTTAATTACATTTCTATTTTAGTGTATAGCCTGTTTTCTTGAGTTAGAGTTATTTTGAAAAAATTGATTATTACACAGCTCATGATGGATGCTTATTTGTCGTTGTAAGACTTAATTTTACTGTAAATGGTCACCTGCTTTTTATTAGTTTTTTGAAAGTGTTTTATGTGGATTTAAGCATCAGGTTGTAGACTGTTTGTTGATTCACTAGAATACTTTTATTTATTTTTCTTTTAATTTATACCTTTTTAGTACTGTGTTGGGAGAATTTTATTTCCTCAGCTACATTAATTATTCACGGGCCAGGAGATTGCAATTTCTACAATTTTAGTTTTCTAATTAAAGATCAATGATCGTGCTATGGGTTTAGTTATCTGATTAAGATCAATCATTGTGGATGCAGGAAAGGATTTAGTAAATAGCATCATATCCAACAGGCTCGCAGCATGTGTCAATCAAATTCCTGGTTGGTATTTGATTACTTTGTTGAGACTGTGATTACATGCATACTTTGTTGTATTGGACTTTTGGAAGCTTTGTCTCGGAATTGCTAGTTTTGTCATGAACTTTTTCCATAAGATCGTTTTACCATGAACTTACCATATGTGGACTTTATTTGATTTTTTGACTACATAAAATTACTAGGCTTTACCATTTAGAATGCATAAAATAGAATAAGCATTTGTCAAAAATAAATATAGGAGAGATATTATTAGATTTAGCCGCACAGGAAATGTAGAGAGAAAAAATAAATATAGGAAGAACAGTTACTTGCTATCTTTTTTAATCCCTGATTCTTTTTTACATTGAATGTATGTGAGAGAGAGGAAGAGGTTATGTAAAATAATCGTGATCGGGAGTAAATTGGCAAGGGTCCGGAAAAAGAAAAAAATCGTAAAAGTCAGGATAAAATTAGTAAAAATCAGCAAAATTAAAAAAATACAAAAAAATTATTATTTTTTTCCAAATTTTTAGTATCTAAAGCATCCACGACATAAAATAAATGCATTGACACATGAATATGAAAAGAGAACTAATATATAAGATGTGTAATATGTTTAGTGCTACATCACACATAACAGTGAATCATGTCCTGAATCCCAAGTCCTCACTGAGCCTCAAAATATCAACAAAAAATATAATGATGTATCTCATATCATGAGTCATATACAATGAAATGAACCACTAAATAACTAATGATTTCCTCCGCCCTCTTGCGAGAAAATGTAGTAGCTTTCCCTCTAGATGAAGAAGGCACCGGGGTTGGCATTTGACTTTGATGTCCTCTAAAATCTGAAGAACTAGGAGCCAGAGGAGGTAGACCATGTCCTCTCTGGTGGCCATGGTAGATGATGTCACCTCCTCCTCCTCCTCCCCTGCAGCTTGCTACCCCCTCCATTACCTCCTCCTCTAACCAATCAGGGGCTGATTCCATGACAGGCCTCTTGGCCTCAACCCTCCATGCAGAAGTGGGTTCAATCCCAGCTAATGAGATGGTCGAGCATCCTCTTAAGTTGCCTCACCCACAATCAAAGATTGTAGTAGACGTAGACACTGTCATTAAAGCGCTGGGACTCCAACCTGTATGAGGGCCATAAATTATAAATTAATAATTATAAAACTAATAAATTATATTTTTTATTATTTAATGAGTTCAAAAAATTAATTGGAAAATTTTTAACTTGTTGCACTTCTTGGGGTGTATTTTTTCAAATACACTCAAGTTGTGCTCGCATCCAGAGGAGCTACATGTTTGGCTGAGCACTCGAATGGAAAACTTTTGGAGAATGGGTACTTTGCCACCATAGCTTCTCTACAACGCATCTCCAATATAAAAGAGAAACATAAGAAAAAAATTGAAACTTAGAAGTCGAAGCATAGTAGTAAGCTATGAAACCGGATTTGTCCTCCACCCTCCACGTGTCCCGAATTGGTCGAATCAGACACGATTTGTGGGGATTCGAGTCCATTTGACTGGATTCGATCGTGTCCGTATAGGACACGGCGAGTCCCAATCGTGTCTTGTACAGACATGATCAAATCCCGATATGCCGGACACGTACAACGCAAAAAAGTGTCTAAACTATTATAAAATTCCGATTTCTCATTTGTTTTTTCACTTTTGTTAGTGTGTGAGTTGAGAAAGGAGCAAGAAGCAAGGAGTAACAAGGAGCAAGGGAGCGTTTTCAAGGAGATTCAAGCAATCGGTAAATGCATTGTCTCTCTATTTTTTTTGCATTTGGTTTGCATGTGCATATGTTTTACAAATTTGGTCATTTTTGTTTATTTTTTACAGCATTCATGGCTCATTCAAGGGAAAAAGGGAAAGAGCAAAGAAAGGGGAAGAATGTCCCCATTGGAGATGCACTTCCTGTCCCTATTTTATCAGGGTTTGCAAGTATTCCATCTATTGGAAGTGGGGTTGCAACAACAACTTCAAATGTTCAAGGAAAACAAACTCAAGAACCCAAATATCCATTGTGGAAATATGTGACAAGAGAGTCATGGCCAGGCAACAAGGTGAAGGGAGGAGGCAATGTTGCTTGGAAATGCAGTTTTTGCCACAACCATTTCATGAGCACATATTACCGTGTGAAAGCTCATTTGTTGGCTTTGCCAAGTTGTGGCATTTCAACTTGTACACAGGTGCCATTAGCAAAGAGGAAGGAAATGGAGAGAGAGGCACTTGTTGGTACAGAAAATGTGGCATCAAAAACAAAACAAAACAACGATGATGACCCCCATCCATTCTTGAGGAAAAGCAACAACAAGTTCCCATTTGAGAGTTCTAGTGGAAGACAAGCAACAAAAAGAAGACAACTGCACCTGGTCCAATGGAAAAGATTTTCCAGAAAGAGAAGCGGGAAGAGCTTGATCTCACCATTGCATTTTTTTCCTATCAGAACTTCGTATCCTTCAATGTAGCACGCTCACCTCTATTTATGGAGATGTGCCAAGCTCTAACTCATACAACTCCATCAGGGTATGTGCCCCCTGGGTCAGAGAAACTTAGAACCACATTGTTGACGAAGGAAAAGAAAGAGATGGACAAAATGCTTGAGCCTATTAAATTAGCGTGGCCAACATCTGGGGTTAGCATTGTTTTTGATGGATGGATAGATCCAGCATGACACCCACTCATCAACTTCATGGTGTCTTCCTTGAATGGTCTAGTTTTCTTGAAATCAGTGGATGCACTTGGACAATACAAGGATGCACAATATATGGGTGAGTTATTTATTAAAGTTATTGAAGATGTAGGTGTCGATTCTTGTGTGCAAATCATTACAGATAATGCACCTGTTTCCAAGGCTGCTAGCATGATTGTGGAAGCTAAATATCCACAATTATTTTGGACACCCTGCATTGTCCATGCATTGAACTTAGCACTGAAATCTATTGCCTATGATGTGCTTTGGACTGGAAGCATTATTGAGGATGCATGACATATCCACAACTTTGTACAAAACAATACAAATGTCCTCACTATCTACAAGGAGTACACCAATCTATCATTGTTGAAGATTGCGGATACAATGTTTGCCTCTTCATTCATCATGTTGAAGAGGTTGAGGGAGGTCAAGACTGCTCTTGGGGCCATGGTTATTTCAGAGTTTTGGTCTTTTTGGAGAAAGACAAATCAAGCAGCCTCAAAAAGAGTGAAGGACACAATGTTGGATGATGTCTGGTGGGAGAGGGTAGATCTACTTATTCAAATCATGGACCCTATCATTTCCTTGCTTCGATTTGCAGATACAGACCAACCCATCCTAGGAGAGGTTTATGAGGGATGGGATTCCATGATTGAGTCTGTGAGGAACATTATTTTACATAGTCAGTGCCCCGAGTATGAGACATCACCAGAGGCCTTCTTCACCAGCATACAGGATATTCTTGTCAACATTTGGGACAAGAATTTCACACCTTTACATTGTTTGGCTCACTCCTTGAACCCAAAATACTACAGCCATGAGTGGCTGAATGGTGGATCTTCCCGCAGATTCCCTCCTCACATGGATGGTGAAATCTCACAGGGGAGGAAAGATGCATTTAGGACCATTTTTTCAGGATAGGACATCCCTTGATGAGGTGGAGGATGCCCTTTCAAAGTTTTCCACTGGCACTGGGTGATTTGCAGGCTATGATGTGATTAGAGATAGGGGGGCTAAGAAGCCCTATTCTTGGTGGGCAACTCATGGGGCAACAAACCCTCCTCTACAACAGTTAGCCATGAGGTTCCTCTCTTAGGTGACTTCATCCTCTTAATGCGAGAGGAATTGGAGCACATATGGGAATTTGTATAGTGTGAAGAAGAGCAAGCTTGAGCAGTCCAGGGTAGAGACAATGGTGTATGTGCACACCAACCTTCATCTTATTTATAGGCAGAGGGAGGATTGGTTGAGGGGAAAGACAAAGCTGTGGGATGTCTTTCCTGATGATATGGGTCTGGACAACAGTGTTGAGTTGGCATTGGTCAACTTGGATTTCAATGAGCCAGTGCTAGATCCTGTCACATTTGATGATGGCGATATTGTAGAGGGGTCATCCTCCACACCAGTAGATGCAGAGATGACATTGGATACAGAGGAGGAGGATGCAGCAGAGGAGAGCAGTGGTGAGCACGATGATCATGATGAGGACAATGATGCTGATTATGATTACGAGGATTGATGACTCATGAGTAATGAGCTACCTACTGCGACACTTCCTTGAGGCTTGTAGTCTTGTAGACCTGTAGTTGTTTTGTATTTGCTATTTCTATTTGCCATTGGCATTGTACTACCTAGTACTTATGTAACACATTTTGATTTTGATGACTTAATGAGAAAACTACAATATCCTGTCTTTCTCCTATTGGATCATTGATGAATATGTCTATTACTTTGTCTAATTGTATGATGTATCTTTGTAAAGTTTACATCTAGATGAAGATCTATGTTTGAATCAATGAATTTGTGTAAGAAATATCTAATTTTTAATATATATCTATATATATCTATATATATTTTTAATAAAATAATATGTGATGTGTCTGGACGTGTCCTGTTTCAGGGGGTCACCGTGTTCGTGTCTGACACTCGAATCCGCGTGTCCATCGTGTCTTGTGTCCCCGTGTCAGGTGACTTAGGTACTACGAGATAATGAAATTTGAAAATTGAAACAAACTAAAGATTACCTGGCATTTTGGTTGTCCTATCGTGGATAGCCATGTCAAAGCTAAATGTGCCGCCTGCCATTCTGTATATCTCCATTTATTTAGAAATTTTTGCACGTTCTACTGGAGATTTTAGTTTTTGTAGCATCAGACAGGTGCTCCAGTCTTGACTTTTGTTAGGGAGGCTAAGAAACACAAGATTTCCAAAACTCAGAGAATGTTTCAGGAGAAAACACCTAGAGATAGCTCAATTAAGTTAATTGATCAATAATTAAATATTTCCAAAGTCTAATTTAGGAAAAATGATTAATTAACAACAACTAATTGAGAAAGGTGAGAATTCTCTAGAAACTCACCGGATCGAGTTCGAAATGATCCTAGTTGTTGATGAGGATCTAATCTTGGCCGTTGGTTCACCAATGAGAGATTATAAGAGCAACTTGATGGATAGATGGAGAACACATTATTGAGGTCAAGGTCCTTGGCAGATCGAGCTCCCCAGCGACAGAGATCGAGAAAGGGAGAGAAGTTCGAGCCAAAATGGACGCAGGGATAGAGAGGCAACAATAGAAGTGAATTTTGGAGGAATTTCTAGTTCCGGAGAGGCAGCAACAAAAGACTGTGTTATTCCACTAGAGGCTGTGCAGGGATTGCGCAGGAAACTTCTGTGAGGTAGTTTGATTTCGCTGAGGAGGAGGTTGATTTACTTATCGGAGTTTGGGATAAATTTTCAGAGGGTCAGAGAATCACTTCCAGCAACAGCAACAGGTAGGATGTCTGATTCAAAGGTAGTTCCGGGCAATGCAAGTTACACGCTGTGCAAAGGCCTGCGCAGGGGTATTCTGTGGCTAGTTTCTAAGCAACATTTGGTTGCAGGATTTCTTGTGGAGAAGGGAAAAATTCCCTTAATAATTTTGGCTAGATTATTTTCTTTGGATTGCCATCCAGATTGTACTCAGATTTTCACTGCTGCATAATAATAATAAATCTGTCATTTGCTGCACTGGGTTTTGTTGATTTTTGTAGCATTGGAAAGTGCTTTAAGTCTCAAATTTTGTGGAGAGGCCTAGACAGTGGTATTCCAAAGAACCCATAAATCGTTTGTGGAAATTCCACTCAGAACATGTTTTATTAAAATGATTAATTATTTTAATGGTGACCCTAAGTCTGAACATAGGGAAATTAAATAATTAAAGGGCATTAATAAAACATAGTGTGAATCTTCTAGAAAATACAGATCAAGTCAAGTTATGATCTTAGTCGTTGATTAGAGATCTAATCTCAGTCGTTGATGTCTCGACAAGAAGATTATAAAGGAAGACTTGAGGGCCATTTGGGAAGATACACCGAATTCATCTAGAGTTCGAAATTTCTGGGGCGGTGTTTGCTGAGAAATTCGAGCTAGAGATCTGAGCAGTCAGGGGTAGAGATAACATCCAAAGAGGAAGAAATTTTCTCAGCAGGTGGAGCATCAATCAGAGAGAGGCAGAGGTGATATAACCAAGCCAGCGCTGAAGGAAGAAGGGCTAACACCGTGACTGCGTAGGGCTCACGTAGAAGCAATGCAGAGGCAGAGGAGGGTTTCCGGAATTTTGTTAGTAGATCAGTTTCAGAGGTCGGGATCTGGAAAGTGACACCAGGAGGCTGTTCCTTAGGGTCCATGGAGGAAACACGACTTGGTTGGGGCTGAACGCTGAGCGTAGAAGGGGGTGACGCTGAGGCTAGAAGGTCCAGCGCATTTTCAAAGCTGTAGGCTTGTTGACTTAATTGTAAAATACACAAGAGGTATTTGTAATAATAATTTATTATATATAAAAATGTATAAGTGATGATAAAATGTTACAATGAGGCCCTGCTTATATACCTAGGCAGGTGGCCTTTCATGACTGGGCATGTCTTTTAGACATGCCTTTTCACTAACTTAATGACTACTTACATAATCCTTATTTGACTATTAATAACTATATTTATTATATTTGTTATGAATTATATTCATAACATTGCCCCTTACCTTCAAAAGCTTTGTCATCAAAGCTTATAGTTGACACTTTTTTTCAGTTCAATCACTCACCGTTTCCTTCAATTGCTTTCGTCATTTTTTTATAAGTGTAATGGGTCACCATTTTTATTTTATTCATGTTTGTCACCTCAACATGTATAATTTGTTGTCATACTCCTTTGGAAACCCTTTTTTTTTATAATTTAATTAATTATAATTTTATTAATCTAATTAATTAAATTATTTAATTAATTAAATTAATATATAATATAACTTTACTATATGTATTCAAACCAAACTTTTAATGTCTTGCCCAACCTTTAATATGATACTCCCAACCTATAATATATCAACCTTTATTTATTTATTTGCTATGAATTATATTCATAACATTGTCGCTTCCTTCAGAAACTTTGTCCTCAAAGTTCTATCGACAATAAAATTCTTCACCTTAATTGCTAACAATTTCTTTCACTTTCCCACGTTATTTCGGCATATGTAAATCTTTAGTAGTATTATCTTGGAATCGACATTTATCTTCTTTTTTTATTAATATATTTATTATTATTATATTAATATATATCTACATATTTTTTTTTTAATAAGTTACTTTTTAAAATTTATCATAATATAACTTTATGATAATAAAGTTACACTATAATCATTTTATAAAGACTTTGGTATCATTTTATAAGTCCTTTGGTACCATCGTACGGTCGTGTCTTTCTATATTGGTGGCTTTTTAATAGTTGCCATCAAGCCTTCGTACGAATCAACATAAACATGTCTCCTCCCATGTGCTGCACACCTAGTAGAGGTAGAGCAGAGGTCACGCCATGAGGGCCATCCAAACGCGGTGCCATGGCCACCCGCAAAATAGGAAGAATAGGTATGTTATGGCCACCCGTGGATTGGAAGAAGAACGCGGTGTTGGTGGTCGGCCAATGGCAATTGGCTACGGGGTTGACGACAACAAAGTCCTCCAAACACATCCATTCAACTGCCTCTACCCAAACTTTAGCACAGAGCCTACACAAATCCTTCATTACATTCTCCAGCATCATGAAATGATTGCCATATTCATCCCCATTGGAATAAAACCTAGAAACGAGAGTCCTCAGTGCTTGACACCAGGGATATATCGACAAATCCAGGTGAATTCTCTCTTTGCCCGCGCCAAGAACCCTATTGGCAATATTTGCACAGAGGTTGAGCTTCTCACTGGTAGCCTCAGGATTCCACAAGTGAGATAGTATGACTTTGAAGTAAAAATCGAAGTAGGGCAATTGCACATCATTAAAAATTGCATGTGTTATGCGCACAATTCTGCCCATGTCTTTTCTATAGCCACCTTCAAAGTAAACAAGACGCGGGATACGACAAAGAGCATGTGCATTGGCCTCTTTTTCTATAATAAACCGTGAGTCTTCTGAACTCAGACCAGTAATCTTAGCTAGCTAGATAATCTCTCGAAAAAAATTTAGAGTCTCCTCCTTCTCAGCCACCTCAACCTCTTCTTCATATTTGAGCCCATCTATATTAAAATGAATGCTCAGTGCTTCAATTAGGGTTTGGAATCCATTGATAGAATGAAACAGGCTTGTATTGGCATCACTGTACTGGAAATTGAGCCGAAGTAGATTTATAATCTTCCACTGAGAATACAGTTTGAAAAAATAATATACCAGTTTATTAGGAAGAGCCATGGGAAATAGTGTACATATCTTTGCAACCAATATGGCACAGTTGATGCCTCCCAATATTCCCAATATGTTAGAATTTATTCCTCTTTGTTTTGCCCAAAGCTTAATACATCTGAGAGTATTTCTAAAGTTGCCAAGAGGACGTATGTCTGTTCCCTGTATTTTGGTTGGAAAAAGTGACATAATTTTGCAATGTGTTAACCATCCACGAAGGCTACGTTTACTCTCACCATCTTTATCTTCAAAATAAGACGAAATCCTTTTCTTATTGGAATCCAGTTGCCTTTCATTGTAAGTTATGAGATGAGTTTTGAGCTTTGAATAACTCAAATCAAAAGAAATACCATTAATTTTGAATTTTATTATAGGCACCAAAATGGTGGTCAGAGGAATTATTTCAGTTATATCTTCTCTGGCTACCAACATATTGTAAAAGTGAACAAAGGAATCAATCTTTCTATTTGCATAGGATGGTCCTATACATACTGCATCTATATCACTTTTGGGGCCACTTACATTTAATGCAAATGATCCAATAACATATATTTCTATTTTCATAACTTGATCTTCATTCTCTTTCATATGGGTTTCTTCTTCCAATATTTTTTTCCTTTCTTTGGTGGGAATTTCTATTGTAGCTATATTGCGATGTATTTCTACCAAATTAGAAGGGGGGATGATTAGAGTTAAATGCTGATTTTTTGAAAATTTACTTGAAATTTCTAATATGCCTTTACTCCTTATAGTCTCTGTTTGAAAAATATCTGAAGATACACGTTTTTGACTGGACTTGGGGCATATATTTAGTTCTACTTGAAGTTTGATTTCACCCTGTATTACTTCTGATTCATTCTCATTTGCAGTTTCTACATATTCAGGTGATGTATTTTTATTTGGAAATATTGTCATTGATGGCAATGGAGGCAGCAAAGACAGAGGCAGACAAAGAAGGCAGCAGATGCAAAGATAGGCAAATAACAGCAGCAGGTAATATGTACAGCGAAGGCAGGGGCAGAGGTCGAGCAGCAGTAGCAGCTAAGGCAGAGGCAGAGGCAGCGAATATAGAGGCAGAAGCAAAGGCAGAGCTGTTATCACAGTAGGTTGTCAGAGGCAGAGGCAGAGGCAGAGCAGAAAATTCCGAGAATCACTACCCCAGCTGGAGGATACATAAACCCAATTCCGGGAATCACTTACCCCAAGCGGCAAGTATATATATATATATATATATATATATATATACAAACCTTATTCCGAGAATCATTACCCCAGGCGGAAGGATACTCAAACAAATTTCGGGAATCGTATAACCCAAAGCAGCAAAGTATATATATATAAATCTCATTCTGGGAATCGTTACCCACGTAGGAGTATATATGCAGCGCATTAGATATATTGCGCCTTATGCACAAAGGTTCAAAGCATAATATTAAATGATATGGAGCGCTTTATTATCATAACCAAAGTACCTTATATGGTGGGACCCTTTCCCAATCGCATCGGAGAAGAACTGTGAAGCGGAATATGTAAACAACAGAAAGTTGCGATTGCGATTGAGTTCCGGACGCGATGGGTGTATGAACTATGATTCAAACGTATTTGAAGTCCGGCATAATCGCATCGGATCAGTCTAATCGCATCGGAGATTATAAGAGCATCGTAACATGCAACAAAGAGTTGCGATTGCGATTGGAAGTCCGGACCCGATGGGTTTATAAAACATAATTGATATGTGTCGGAACATACCATTGAAGGATGCGATTGCGATCAATCGCAAAGGTGTCAATCGCATCGGATAAAAGCAGAGCATCGGAGCAATATATTAAAAGACTTGCAATTGCGATTGAAGCTCAGACCCGATGGGCTTATAAACTATGATTAACAAATATTTGAGTTCCAATCGCATCGGCAAAGAACAGTGAATAGTGATCAATCGCATCGGAGCAAGGCAGCTTGCGATTGCGATCAATCGCAATCGGAAATCGCTGGAGGAGAAATATATCGCATCGAAAAGCGTGACAAGTGGGCCCGAAAGGGCATTTGTTAAGTATTAATATGATTCTTCATTGAAGTGGCGGTTTGTGTGTTAAAACTTTATATAAGGATGTCGATTGTATTGAAATGTGCCGCGTGGACTGTGGAGCCACGAGCCTCGACTTAAGGTGGAGGGCGATTATTAATATAATACGTATGCGATAGGTGCAATTGCATCGGGCCATAAAACAAAGCCGTGGTGTATATATGTTCCGCTTGCGGAACTCACCACATCAACAAGACACTTGCTGTGTAAAGGGTTGGAATTTGCCCAGATTTAATGTCAGCTGTTACATAAATACAGGAGTTACTCAGCAGCCATAAACAGAAAGGCATACAGAGGAAAGAAAGGGACAAACACAGTAAAAGAAAAGACAAATGCACAGCTAGCCAAGAGGCTGAATGAGTGAGCTGGAATTTTCATTGTAATTGAGTGTAAATATTTTAATTGATTTATATTGTTGTGATGCATTGGCAAGTCTCCGGAGGAAAAACAAAGCTCCCACTGTAATATTAAAATTAATGCATGTTGTTATATTTTTTGAATGAGCGAGTGAAAGAAATGAAAAGGCAGAAAGCGAAGAGGCATGGCTGTCCATTCCAAATTCATTGAGGAATGCTAACAGTCACAAGAAAATCCTTATAAATAATATCATCTTGATATGAAAAAAGAGGTTAGAGAGAGCAAATATAGAGAATGCAGAGTATAGAAGAGTGAGGAGAGAAGATTAAGGAAAAAGGAGCAGAAAGAGATGCTATAGAACAGAGCTGATTTTTGAGGTAAATCAACAAACATTCAGTTTGATAAATTGAGGAAGTTGGAGCTTCCCTATCAAGTTGCAGCTTGATAGCTGTCAGTTGTAGCTGACTCAGGTAGGAGCCTCCTGTAGGTTGGTGCCTGCAGAAAATTGAAGGGAGTTGGTGCTTCCTTGCAAGTAGTAGCTTGCAGAATTGAGGTTGGAGCCTCTTGTAGGTTGGTGCCTGCAGAAAAACAATGGTAAGAGGGAGTTGGAGCTTGCCTTTGCATCACAACAATAATAAGATGTGCTTTTCTCCCTTTATGGGTTTCCACTTATATCTGGTGTCTCTGTGCAAGATATTTATGTGTTGATCTGATTTATATATTCTGCTTAATACATGCTGCTCTCATATTAAGTCTACTGTCATAATATATTAATACTTGTTGCTCATATTCTGAGATTACTCACATATTAAGTTGGACATTAAATGAAGGTGTAAATAAATTTTAATGACAATTTTTAAAAGTCCATGAATGTGTTAAATTGATTCACCCCCCCCTCTCAATTTAACTAAGGGTTCAACAATTGGTATCAGAGCAGGTTCCTTTGTACCAGTTTAACAACTGAAAGGAGATTCTAGGCTCTCAGAATGGCTAGTAAAGAAGGATGCTCAACCAATAAAGCCCCTTTCTTTACAGGTGTAAATTATGCCTTCTGGAAAATCAGGATGAGGACATACATAATGTCTCTAGGAATAGAAGTTTGGGGTGCTGTGGAATTAGGATATGCCCCAAAGTCAACTGACTCAGAGAAAGAATCCAAACAAGATTTTATAGCTAGCGCAAAAGCCATGAATGCTATCTTGAATGGATTGTGTGAAGCAGAGTTTATCAAAGCAATGCACAAAGACACTGCCAAAGAGATGTGGGATACTCTGGAGAACATCCATGAAGGAGACAAGAAAGTAAAAACTGCCAAACTTCAAGTCTATAGAACCCAATTTGAGAATTTAAAAATGAATGATGATGAAGACATTGACAGTTTCTTTCTAAAAGTTGCAGAAATTGTTAACAATATGAAAGCTCTTGGAGAAACCATGCCAGAAAGTATAATTGTGCAAAAGATTCTAAGATCTCTTCCATCCAGGTTTAATCCCAAGGTGTCTGCGATAGAAGAAACAGCTGATTGGGAGACCTTGACCATGAACCAGCTACTTGGAAATTTAACAGCATACAAGATGAGGCTCCCACAGAAGAAGCCAAGTACGAGAGAGGCAGCCTTTAAAACAGAAAAGAAGAAAGAAGAAGAGGAAGACATATGCTCTTGTTCGGATGAAGAAGAAGCAAAGTTTGTCAAGAAACTGGATAGAGGTTCAGGTAAATACAAAGGTAAACTTCCTTTTAAATGCTTTAACTGTGGAAGAGTTGGACACTATGCTGCTAAGTGTCTTCACAAGAAAGTAAGGAATCAGGTTCAAGAGTCAGAGAAAAATACATCAAAGAACTGGCAGAAAGGAAAGAAGCTCAGTAGAAAATCCTTCTATGCTCAACAAGACAGTAGTACATCTGAAGACCCAGATGAACTCTCAAGTGAAGATGGAACCTCTGAATTTCTATTGATGGCTATAGAAGAACTTGAAGGTCTCCTGCTAGAAGATGAAGAAGAAGAAGGTGAAGTCGACCTTGAGGGGGAGCTAAGAAGTGCTCTAGAAGATATTGATAGACTCAAGCTGAAATGCAGAAAACAAAAAGACATTCTCCTCAAGTTTGTACGAGAAGAACAGAATTCAAAAGTCTTCATGCAGCTGAAGGTAGAACTTGAAGAAGCCAAGAAGATAGAAGACATGTTACTTCAGCAAATCAAGGATAAAACCCGAGAACAAGAGAAGCTGGAAGAAGAAGTAGTATGTCTTAGGAAGAAACTAGAAAATTCTCAAAGGAAAGCGGTTATAAGCTCTTCTCAAACAACAAGCTCTAGTAAGTTGAATGAAATTCTGGTTGCTCAAAGATCCCCTATGATAAAAACTAGAATAGGCTATGAAGGAGAATCACGTAAAAGCAAAGAAAAAGAGAACAGAGGGATTATTTTTGTAAAAGCAAAGAAGAATGATGAAGCAGCTCAAACAATTCCTACAAAAGAAGAAACCTGTAATGAGGAAGACAAAGATCAGAAGAAACCTCTAATAACAAAGAAGGCAATAAATACTAAGACAACAGAGAAAGGGACATATGTCTCTAAATATGTCAAATTCGGAAGCCATCAAAGGAGATTCTTCCCTCCTATGAAGAATGCCACCTGTTATGTCTGCCACAAGCTGGGACACATTGCTGCATATTTCCATGCAAGGAGGAGTAATTCAAACCAGCAAAAGATGCAAACATTGAAGAGACTGCCTCAAGCAAACAAATGGAAGAGACAACCTTACATTAGGTATGCAAATAGTTTCTATGGTTACTGTTTTTATTGTAAGGAATTTGGTCATAAACTCATTGAGTGTAGAAAGTATGGACAAAGATTGATGTTTAACACCTCAAGGAAGTTTATGAACCAAAGAAATTCTGTTCATACTTATAATTCTACAAAAATTATGATCAAATGTTGTGTATGCAATCAAGTTGGACATATACCCTCCAAATGTCCTCTAAGAAGATGTAATTCATCATCTCACAAAAGATACCAAACAAAAGGGTGCCTCCAGTGGATAAAGAAGGTGAATAAATGTGACTGGGCTCTAACTGCTCAAGATTTGAAAAGTCAATGGTATTTAGACAGTGGCTGCTCTAAACACATGACAGGAGACAAAAGCAAGTTTATAACTCTTGATGAAAAGAAATCTGGCAATGTTACTTTTGGCAATGATAAATCAGGTAAGATCAAGGGAAAAGGCTTAGTCAGCATAGACAATGGCAGAGGAAAGGCCCAAGATGTACTATTTGTAGATGGGTTGAAAGCAAATTTACTAAGTGTCAGTCAGATGTGTGACAAAGGCTGTGAAGTTATTTTTAGAGCACAATATTGTGAAGTCAGATCAAGCACCACAGTTAAGACTTTGCTCAAAGGAGTTCGAACAGAGAGTAATGTTTACATTGTGAAAGAGGAAGATGAAGCATGTCATCTTAGCAAACTAGAAGAGTCATGGTTATGGCATAAAAGGTTGGGACATCTCAGCTTCGATCACATAATCAGACTAAGCAAGAAGAAAGCTGTCAGAGACATCCCAGAAATAAAGAGGCCTTCTAATACTATATGCAAATCATGCCAATTAGGCAAACAAACTCGCACATCCTTCAAGGCCAAAGATGAGTTATCAACAAGAAGACCTCTACAACTTGTGCACATGGACCTGTGCGGACCTGCAAGAACTAAAACTCCAAGTGGAGAATCCTACTTCATGCTGATAATAGATGACTTCTCCAAAATGACATGGGTTGCATTTCTCAAGAATAAATCAGAAGCTCTGGAAAAATTTAAGATCTTCAAAGCATTAGCAGAAAATCAAACAGGATGCAAGCTGAAATGCATCAGATCAGACAGAGGAGGTGAATTCACAGATTATGACTTTGCTGACCTATGCAATGAACATGGAATAAAGCAACAATTTACTATTGTAGGAACACCTTAGCAAAATGGAGTAGCAGAGAGACAAAACAGGTCTGTACAGCAGATAGCTAGAGCCATGATGCATGAAAGTAATATTGCTCAGACCTTCTGGGCAGAAGCAGTACACACAGCGGTGCATATCCTTAATAAAGCTCACTTAAGGCCAAGCAGTGACAAGACTCCCTATGAACTATGGCATGGGAAACCAGCTTCAATCAAACATTTTAGAATCTTTGGAAGCAAGTGTTACATAAAGAATAATGATGAAAATCTTGGGAAATTTGATGCAAGAGCAGATGAAGGGATATTTCGAGGATATGCATCCAAAAGTAAAGGGTACAGGTGCTACAATAAGACTCTTCGAAAAATAGTAGAAAGCATTGATGTGAGATTTGATGAAGAACTTACAAACAATACAAGAGATACAGACTGCTGCAGTCCATCAGACAACCATGAAGAAGAAAACCAAGATGATAAGGAAACAAGCAAGACAACAGAAGATACAGAGTTGAGTTCTAAAGCTCCCTCAAGATATACTCAGAAGAACCATCCTGAAGATCAGATCATTGGAGACAAGAGAGTAGGGGTCCAAACAAGAAGGCAGCTAACAGAACAAACTGAAGAGGTATACATAGCCATGTTGTCACAAATAGAGCCAAAGAAATTTGAAGATGCTAGCAAGGACAAGTCTTGGGTAAATGCTATGAATGAAGAATTGGACCAAATTGAGAAAAACAATACCTGGGAATTAGTTCCTAGACCCATTGAGAAAAATGTCATAGGCTCAAAATGGGTTTTCAAAAACAAGATGAACGAGCAAGGACAAGTAATCAGGAATAAAGCCAGACTGGTCTACAAAGGATATTCACAAATCGAAGGATTGGATTACGATGAAACATTTGCCCCTGTAGCCAGAATGGAAGCCATCAGAATGTTTCTGGCCTTTGCTTGCTACCAAAACTTCAAAGTATATCAAATGGATGTAAAATCTGCATTTCTAAATGGAGACTTAGAAGAAGAAGTCTATATGGAACAACCAGAAGGCTTCTCATTGACAGACAAAGAAGACTATGTGTGCAGACTGAAGAAGGCTTTATATGGATTGAAACAGGCTCCTCGTGCTTGGTACTCAAGACTGGATAAATATTTGCAAAAGCAAGGCTTTAAGAGAGGCGGAGTAGACATAAATCTATACATAAAAGCCCATGAAAATGAACTCTTGATTGTTGTGGTATATGTTGATGACATTATGTTTGGAAGCAACAGAGAAGAACTAGCAAAAGGGTTTGCTGATGAGATGAAAACAGAGTTTGAGATGTCTATGATTGGAGAGCTCAATTCTACTTAGGACTTCAAATTCAGCAAAAGAACACAGGGACATTCATCTCACAGGAAAAATACTTGAAAGAAATGTTGAAAAAGTTCAAAATGGAGGACTGCAAACTTGTGTCAACTCCCATGATCACGGGATGCAAGCTGTGTGCTGATGATGGGTCTGCTGATATAGATCAAAAACTCTACAGATCCATGATAGGAATTTTGTTGTATTTGACTGCATCAAGACCAGACATCATGCTAGCAGTAGGACTAGTGGCTAGATATCAAGCAACTCCTAAACAAAACCATCTTCTGGCAGTCAAAAGAATATTCAGATATCTACAAGGAACAACACAGTATGGACTTTGGTATCCTAAAGGCAAAAGCTTCACTATGACAGCATACACAGATGCAGATTGAGCCAGCTGTGTGGATGACAGGAAAAGTACAAGTGGAGGTGCATTCTATCTAGGAGAAAGTCTGGTGGCATGGCTAAGCAAGAAACAAACATCTATCTCTTTGTCTACAACAGAAGCAGAATATATAGCAGCAGCAGCATGTTGTACACAAGTCATGTGGATGAAGCAAACTCTTCAAGACATGAAGGTAAGCATTGATGAGCCTATCTCAATCAAATGTAATAATACAAGTGCTATAAGTATATCTAAAAACCCTGTGCTTCACTCTAAAACTAAACATATCCCAATCAAGTATCATTTTCTTCGAGAACAAGTGGCTCAGAAGATAGTAAAACTGGAGTATGTGCCAACAAAAGAACAGACAACAAACATATTTACCAAACCGATTGCCAGAGAACCATTTGAATATTTGAGAGATAGACTAGGGGTAGTATCTGTAGATGCTACTCTCTAATATGAAAAGAAAGCACAGTTTCAGGGGGAGAACAGAAATGAGAATATCATTCTCAGGGGGAGATCAACCAGCAAGGAAAGCATGAAAACAGGTCCTCAGGATCAAAAGGATTATGGCAATAATACATTCAGCAAAAAGGAGTCAATAAAAGGGAAAAAGGGTCAGTGGTGTAGTGGAAGAGTGGTGAACCTGACATGAACTGAACACAGAAGAATAGTGAACCTGACATGTTTCTAATCCAAAAGTTGAAGCAGCAGCGTACAAAGTCAGACAATCTCAGAAAGAGGAAATGGACGAAATATTGAAAAACAATAAAATCATAGAATCAAAGAATGAGATTTACACTAAGAATTCAAACCCCTTGCCATTGATGTCAAAGGGGGAGGAAGAGCAAGCAACAGAAGAAAGGATCCTAACAGGAAAACAGAGGAAGTGTATTGCCATCAATGCCAAAGGGGAAGACTATTGGAAATATTGTCATTGATGGCAATGGAGGCAGCAAAGACAAAGACAGACAAAGAAGGCAGCAGATGCAAAGATAGGAAAATAACAACAGCAGGTAATATGTACAGCGAAGGCAGGGGAAGAGGTCGAGCAGTAGTAGCAGTTAAGGCAGAGGGAGAGGCAGAGGCAGAGCTGTTATCACAGCAGGTTGTCAGAGGCAGAGGCAGAGCCGTTATCACAGCAGGTTGTCAGAGGCAGAGGCAGAGCAGAAAATTCCGAGAATCGCTACCCTAGCTGGAGGATACATAAACCCAATTCCGGGAATCGCTTACCCCAAGCAGCAAGTATATATATATATATATATACAAACCTTATTCCGAGAATCATTACCCCAGGCGGAAGGATACTCAAACAAATTCCGGGAGTCGTATAACCCAAAGCAGCAAAGTATATATATATAAATCTCATTCCGAGAATCGTTACCCACGCAGGAGTATATATGCAGCGCATTACATATATTGCGCCTTATGCACAAAGGTTCAAAGCATAATATTAAATGATATGGAGCGCTTTATTATCAGAACCAAAGTACCTTATATGGTGGGACCCTTTCCCAATCGCATCGGAGAAAAATTGTGAAGCGGAATATGTAAACAACAGAAAGTTGCGATTGCGATTGAGTTCTGGACCCGATGGGTGTATGAATTATGATTCAAACAATTTGAAGTCCGGCATAATCGCATCGGATCAGTCTAATCGCATCGAAGATTATAAGAGCATCGGAACATGCAACAAAGAGTTGCGATTGCGATTGGAAGTCCGGATCCGATGGGTTTATAAAACATAATTGATATGTGTTGGAACATACCATTGAAGGATGCGATTGCGATCAATCGCAAAGGTGTCAATCGCATCGGACAAAAGCAGAGCATCGGAGCAATATATTAAAAGACTTGCGATTGCGATTGAAGCCCGGACCCGATGGGCTTATAAACTATGATTAACAAGTATTTGAGTTCCAATCGCATCGGCAAAGAACAGTGAATAGTGATCAATCGCATCGGAGCAAGGCAGCTTGCGATTGCGATCAATCGCAATCGGAAATCGCTGGAGGAGAAATATATCGCATCATGGCAAGTGGCCCTGAAAGGGCATTTGTTAAGTATTAATATGATTCTTCATTGAAGTGGCGGTTTGTGTGTTAAAACTTTATATAAGGATGCCAATTGTATTGAAATGTGCCGCGTGGACTGTGGAACCACGAGCCTCGGCTTAAGGTGGAGGGCGATTATTAATATAATACGTATGCGATAGGTGCAATTGCATCGGGCCATAAAACAAGGCCATGGTGTATATATGTTCTGCTTGCGAAACTCACCACATCAACAAGACAGTTGCTGTGTAAAGGGTTGGAATTTGCGCAGATTTAATGTCAGCTGTTACATAAATACAAGAGTTACGCAGCAGCCATAAACAGAAAGGCATACAGAGGAAAGAAAGGGACAAACACAATCAAAGAAAAGACAAATGCGCAGCTAGCCAAGAGGCTGAATGAGTGAGCTGGAATTTTCATTGTAATTGAGTGTAAATATTTTAATTGATTTATATTGTTGTGATGCATTGGCAAGTCTCCGGAGGAAAAACAAAGCTCCCATTGTAATATTAAAATTAATGCATGTTGTTATATTTTCTGAATGAGCGAGTGAAAGAAATGAAAAGGCAGAAAGCGAAGAGGCATGGCTGTCCATTCCAAATTCATTGAGGAAGGCTAACAGTCACAAGAAAATCCTTATAAATAATATCATCTTGATATGCAAAAAGAGGTTAGAGAGAGCAAATATAGAGAATGCAGAGTATAGAAGAGTGAGGAGAGAAGATTAAGGAAAAAGGAGCAGAAAGAGATGCTACAGAACAGAGCTGATATCTGAGGTAAATCAGCAAACATTCAGTTTGATAAATTGAGGAAGTTGGAGCTTCCCTATCAAGTTGCAGCTTGATAGCTGTCAGTTGTAGCTGACTGAGGTAGGAGCCTCCTGTAGGTTGGTGCTTGCAGAAAATTGAAGGGAGTTGGTGCTTCCTTGCAAGTAGTAGCTTGCAGAATTGAGGTTGGAGCCTCCTGTAGGTTGGTGCCTGCAGAAAAACAGTGGTGAGAGGGAGTTGGAGCTTGCCTTTGCATCACAACAATAATAAGATGTGCTTTTCTTCCTTTATGGGTTTCCACTTATATCTGGTGTCTCTGTGCAAGATATTTATGTGCTGATTTGATTTATATCCTCTGCTTAATACTTGCTACTCTCATGTTAAGTCTATTGTCATATTATATTAATACTTGCTGCTCATATTCTGAGATTACTCACATATTAAGTTGGACATTAAATGAAGGTGTAAATAAATTTTAATGAAAAATTTTAAAAGTCCATGAATGTGTTAAACTGATTCAACCCCCCCTCTCAGTTTAACTAAGGGTTCAACAATTTCCTACTCCTTTGTCTATTGCAGATCAGCTGTATTGGAATTTGACTTAACTAGATGAGAATCCATAATTTCCTGGCTTGCAACATCAATTTTGTCATCTTCTTCAACAATCTTATCTATGTCACCTCGAGGAGTTCTTTTTTCATCATTATAAATGTATTTTTGAACATCTTCCTCATTGTTATGATATTGCTCATCTTCTTGTTTCTCAAAATAGTCTTCCTTCATATCATCTTCATCTGAATCATGATCTTCATCTATATCATTCTCATCAATATCTTTTGAATTCCCTGAATCGGCTGAATTGTTCTGTTGACTATGTCGAATATTCAGAAATATTGGTTCTTGCGTCGTATTAATCTTGTCCCAAATGGCGTTTATCTTCTGCATTGCTTTGTTATGATTGTCTATGGACTCACTATGGTTTTGCCAAATTTGTCTTTCTATTCGATTTGTCGTGTCTTGAAGTTTTTTGATGTCGTCAGAATGTCCTGTAAACTTATCCTCAAGATCAATTAATCTTTTAGTGAATTCATCGGAATTATTGATCTTACTCTCAAGATCGATCAACTTTTTGTTGAAATCGTCCATCGACATTGATGCAGACTTCGAGCAGCAGCGATTTCGAGGCACCGCATGTAACAGCTAAAGGCAGCCAGCACAGTGGCGTAGGTGTTTTCTTCCAAGCGAGAAGATTGCCGTTCTGATACCAAATGGAGCAACAAAGTTGTAGGCTTGTTGACTTAATTGTAAAATACACAAGAGATATTCATAGTAATAATTTATTATATATAAAAATGTATAAGTGATGATAAAATGTTACAATGAGGCCTCGCTTATATACCTAGGCAGGTGTCCTTTCATGACTGGGCATGTCTTTTAGACATGCTCTTTCACTAACTTAATGACTACTTACATAATCCTTATTTGACTATTAATAACTATATTTATTATATTTGTTATGAATTATATTCATAACACAGTGTTTGCTGAGAAATTTGAGCTAGAGATCTGCGCAGTCAGGGGCAGAGATAACATCCAGAGAGGAAGAAATTTTCTCAGCCGATGGAGCATCAGTCAGAGAGAGGCAGAGGTGATATAACCAAGCCAGCGCTGAAGGAAGAAGGGCTAGCACCGTGACTGCGTAGGGCTCACGCAGAAGCAACGCAAAGGCAGAGGAGGGTTTCCGGAATTTTGCTAGTAGATCAGTTTCAGAGGTCGGGATCTGGAAAGTGACACCGGGAGGCTGTCCCTCAGGGTCCACAGAGGAAACACGACTTGGTTGGGGCTGAATGTTGAGCGTAGAAGGGGGTGACGCTGAGGTTAGAAGGTCCAGCGTTGGGACTGCGCAGTGCCTCCCTAGGGCGGGGTTTTCTTCATTCGGATCAGTCGGGAACTCAGTGATTGAGTGAGGTAAATCCCCACAAATTCTTCTTCCAGTATTTCTCTGTAACTGAATTACCCTAGGGGTATTCAGAGATGTATTCAGACATTGCTACTGCTTAATAATAAACCCTTAGATCTGCTACACTGGTTTTCTCGCACTGGGTTTTTCCAGGGACTTTGTCCAAAATAAAGATGTCATATGTGTGATTGATTTCCTTGTTCAGTTTCCTTGTTTTAGAATCATGAGTATTATAGTGTAGGCTGCTTCAATGATTGCTTCAATATTTCATGTGTGATTCATAAATAATTGTGTAAAGTAAATTACATAATAGAAGAAGTAATCCAGTTGGTTGCAGAAGGATTCCTTAGATTGTTCAGATCTAGGAATTTTCACAGTTTTCCCACATTGTGTTTTTCCGGGGACATTTATCCAAAAATAACAGTGTCATTTTTATTGTGTGTGTGTTATCATTTTATCAGTTTCTAGTTTATTTCTGCAACATATTTTATTTGTGAAAAATTGCATTGTGATTTAATCGTTGTTTTCTGTAGCAAATAAACTGCATAATTAAACAGTTAGAAGAAAAAATTTCGAGTTGCTGCAATATAAGGAAATTTCACATGGTATCAAAGCAAATTTGATAGATCAAGAGTTTAGTAGCGAAGAGGAAGAAATTTCACAGTTAAGAGGGAGTCTGAGTGAATTTCTTCTAAGACTTCGCAAAGGTTCAGCTAGGCAGTGTGAATTGCTGGATAGGGGTTCAATTTCTAGTTGCATGGGCAAGAAAAGTTCAAACAAACTCAGTAGCCATTCTTGCAGGCAGTGGTTGTGCTGGGAAGCAGTTCCGGTAGGCAGATTAGAGATGTTATTGAGCAGATCTGGGCACCGTGATTTTGCAGCAGTTTTTGCAATTGTAAATCGGCGCTATGAGGAAGAGAAACAACACACAGAGAGGAATTTCTCAGAGGATTTCGAGATCCAGTTCCAAGAGGAAATCCGTGATTTCCAATAGTAAAAGGTAGTAATATCAAGTAGGACTGCACATTCCAAGAGGGAGTGTGAGTTGCAGAGTAGACAACCAAGCAGGAAAGGGAGGAGATTCTTGTTTATTTTTCCAGATTTGAGTTTTGCAGAAATGGTCTCAGCAAGACTTTAAGATCAGGATAGTCTTCATAGAGCCTCTAAATATTGTATCTGGAAAGCCAAAATGAATTTCTTGCTCGATGAGAATAGTATGAAAACATGTAGAAAGAGTTATAGCCATACCTACATGTTGAAAAGTGTAACTAGGTTTGGTCTTCATAATGACTTGTAATTATGAATTTATGTAATGAAGAGACAAAGATAATAAAATGTATTTTGTAATACTTGCCTCATGGGTTTCATGAGCAAGGAGTTTTTATTGTAGGTCAAAGACTTCTTCTTGATGTCTTTAGGAGTTTTCCATCTTGTCATAAATATAATTTAGAGTCGTGTATATGTAGTGATGTTACACTTGTGTAAAGGACAATTATTGATGTAAAATGTATGCTCCAAGACCTTGTCAGGGTGCTCCAAAGAAGTCGGCTCAAATATGTTGATATATCACTTGGTGAAGTCGCCCTACTCACATGAGATCATGTTGGCCTAGGACAGAGACAATCACTATATAAAGAGTGAACTGCGGCGTTATTTGAAGACAAGTAATTCAGATTGGGTCTGAAATAAAAGTGTGAAGTCAAGGGTCTTTTATTGGTGCGAAATCAGAAGGTTAAGTAGCGAAGAAAAGAAGGGCTTATCTAGCCCTGTCTTAAGTCCATACTACTCCGCATTCTACAGGAAGGCCGAAGATCATCTCAGCAAGGTTCAAATCTCTATTAGTGCGTAAGGAGAAGGCTACTCAACGAAGACAGGAGGATAGTCATCTCTGTGTTGATTTTGATCTATACCTCTCTCATCTCAAGGATAATTACAATAGCTAAGTGAGGCTATACAAACCTTAGTCTTGGGTCTATCTCTCAGAAGTATATATTGTGTAAAGAACAGTTACTACAACAAACAAGAGATCACAAACTTATGTATCTTGAGTGCAAGAAGAAGGTCGAGGAAGAGTCTATTGGAGACCAAGGTTAGATTATAGAAGGAACGAAGGGAAGCACATCAGTTTGCGCTGCTAGACTAGGGAATGAGTCTCCCTAGTGTTGATTTTTGTAGCATCGGAAAGTGTTCCACATCTCAAAATGTGTAAGGAGGCTTGGACATTAGTACTTCAAAGAACCCATAAACTGTTTGCGAAAATTCCACTCGGCTTAAGTTTTATTAAAATAATTAATTATTTTAATGAAGAATCTAAGTCTAAACTTAGGGAAATTAAATAATTAATGGGTATTGTTGACCACACTTTGTCAACGACCCTATAGCAGTACACCCCCATTTTTTCAAATGGGATTCATCATGTTTGACGTGTTAGCGCCATTCAGATTCCATCAGCAGTCGACATTTTTATAAATGATGTAAACCCATTCTGCATGTTTATGATGTAAATGATCTAAGTAAGACCATCATGTATGTAACAAATTAGGGAAGCCTAGTATGTTGGTGATGATTTCTATCCTAGGAGGTTTTTTGTCTCACTGATTTACTTGTGTTTTTTGACACAAGTGATCGGCAAAGTTTTCCCCTCCAGCCTCACCCCAAAGCTAGTGTGGATTTTGTCATCAAGATGCTAAGTGAGTCCTAATGTTTTCTATCGAGTCTTTGTAAAATTAGTTTGGTTATAATCCTAGCTAATTGGCTAGATTATTTTATTACAAGCTGCTTGGTCTACTAGATCATGTTTTGAGTCGCAAAATTGGGTACCTATTTGAGGGTCTATACGAATGGGTATTCCCCCTTCATGTGTCTAAATGTATTTATCTTATGTAAAGAGGGTTGGAAAAATTAATTAAATTCCCTATCAGTCAATTAATTAAATTTTGTGGCCAAATTAATTAAAAATCCTAAGCCAAAAATTTAATTAATTTTAGGTCCTAGGCGAGTTAAAATTATTTAAAGGCAAAATTCATGGGTCCTTAAAAAATAAATTTTAAAGGTCCCAGGCCAAGGGAATATTGAGAATTTCAAGAAATTTTGGACTCTTGGGCCCTGGTGGTTGAGTCAAATTCAAAATTTTGAGGTAATTAACTCAAAAATATTATTTTTGAGTTAATTAAAATGGAATTAAATGATAAATTCGTTTTTCCTCAAGTTTATAATTTCGACAGTCCAGATTAAAAGATGATTAAATCTTTTCGACGGTCGAGATTATTTTGACATGGATCAACTGAACTAGCCGTTGGAGATTTTATCTTATAAATTAGAGGTCTTGGTATGACATTATCATCCGATCTTTGAATCGTGCACTTGTTCTTGGAAGCTCTTGTGATTTTTTTCAATAAAGCATAAAGACTTTGGAGTTACAAACTTTGGTGTTCCTTTTCCAGATCTATGTGGTGATTTGTCTCTAAACTCTGCTACTTTATTTGGCATTTTTATGGTTAATGGCCTTTATGGATTAATCTGCATACAGGTATCTTGTGCAATTTTCTGGGTTTCTAAAATGACATTTTTGATTTGACGGAAAGATTAGTTATCTATTTTTCTGAAAGGTCTCATGATTATTTTCTTAAATCTCTATCAATCTAAAGTTTAGATCTAAGTGTGCAGGGAATCATTTTTAAGGTTTGAGCGTTTGGGGAAGTCTTCAGTTAGACCAAACGACTCTTAGATTTCGTAAATCTGAAAAAGCTCATTGTTTCCTAATTTCCAAAGCTATCTTACGAAATTGTGTTTTTACAGGGTTTTCTGGGGCTTGTGCCTCTTAAATTTTTATCTTCTTATTAATTGTGCAAAACGATTTTAAATCTGGCCAAGAGGGCCTCTAATCTGTAAATTAGCATTGTAAATTTGCAAATATTCTCTAGGGTGTAAGGTTTTATTTATTTTTTGTGCATAGTTTTGGATCTGTTTTGGTTTTTGCAGGTTTGCAGGGAGATTCTCAGAATTTTTTTTTAGGATCTGAGCCAGATCTAACCCCCAGAGGGTAAGATTTGGCCTCAGAATCGTTTTTGCTGGCAAATCTGAGGGTCATTTTGCTACAAAGAATAAATCTCAAGTGTATTTGAATTCATATTTTGAAGATCTGAGTTATATTGTCGAAACTTTGTTGCTGGTTGAAGAAAATTACTTGAAATTTGCGTCATTGCAATCTCTGTGCCACACTGCCCTTCTCACGCCTTCATTTTTCCCTCTGTCCTGGATTGCCTTCATGCAGCTGCCATCTCTGCGTCCATTTTTGTCCACTCTGCATCCATTCCCTCCACACATTACATACGTTGTTCCCTCCATTCCTCCGTCTTGCTTACCTCCACGGGCATCTAAATTTTCTGCTGGCCATTTCTTTCACTTGCTCACAAACCTCACGCTGACTGCGTGTTCCTTTGCCATAGCTTCTCTATCAACCCATCCACATACCCTGCGTTCTCCCTTCGATCTCATCATTCACCGGCTCCCATCCTCCTCTCGCGCTGCATGTACGCCATCTGCAACCTTGAGCAGCTCCATCCTTGTGTCTTTATGCTGCAACAACACCTTGTCGTCGACTCCGACCTGCATAAACATAGCACATGTAAAGCCAAACTCATCTATCGATTTTTCATTTTTTTTAGTTTGGTAATTTACGTTTGCATTAGTCTTAGTTCAGTTTTTACGTGTCTTTATGCTGCAACAACTCCTCCTTGTCATCGACTCCGACCTGCATAAACATAGCACACGTAAAGCCAAACTCATCTATCGATTTTTCATTTTTTTAAGTTTGATAATTTATGTTTGCATTAGCCCTAAGTTAGTCTTGGTAAGCTACTATGTTGTTTTTGTTTTTTTTTTTCTAAGTTTGGGTTTTAACTTTAAGGCGTAGAGTTTTAGATTTTAATTTTTAAATTTTTTTTTAAAGATTTTAGGTAGTTTGTTCTTAGTTTTATTTCTTAAAAGTAGCTTTTAGATTTTAGATTTTAATTAATTTTGTTTTAGTTCAGTTTTAATTTTTAGATTTTAGTTTTTTACTTTAGCTTTAGTTTTAAATTTTTATTTTTTTTAAATCATATTTTTTTAGTTTAAAAAAGATAAAAATAAAATAAAATAAAAAATTTCCTTTTACCTTTTTGTTTTATTTTTAGGCTTTAACTTTATTTTTTAGATTAATTTTAGATTTTAGATCAATTTTAGAAATAAATAAAAAATTAAAAAAAGGCCCAAAAATTTCTAATTTTCAACTTTAGAAAATTCTCAAATTTTTTTTTTATTTCATAGTCAAAGTGAGCTTTTAAATTTTTATCTAAAGTTTGACTATAGGAATTTTTTTTTAATTTCAGAATTGGGATTACTTGGAACATCATAAATTCGGAAATATTGCAAATATCTAGCATTTAAATTTGATGGTCATCTCATGATAACATTGTTGTGGGTTCAAAGTATTTTAATGCATAGTTGTGGTGCATTTTATTGAATATCATTGTGGTGAATCCATTTTTCATAGCAGTAGTTACATATCAGATACTTGACTTTAATTTCATAACGGGATATTTTTTGACTCCACAAGGCACTGGTTTTAAAGCTTCAAATCTAATTAGATCTATAAAATCTTGT
The DNA here is from genome assembly GCA_034641835.2 of Pinus albicaulis. Taxonomy (NCBI): domain Eukaryota; kingdom Viridiplantae; phylum Streptophyta; class Pinopsida; order Pinales; family Pinaceae; genus Pinus; species Pinus albicaulis. The sequence goes on from MU968307.1 coordinate 3,658,554, forward strand.
TAATCTTGACAAGTACTTGGTCTTTTAGCTGTGTCTCCTGAATTGGTTGATTTTCGACCAGTTCTTTTCCTTCATTTTGTTAGGGTCTACCTCCCTTAGCTTGCAAGGAGACAACTTAGATAGAGAGATTGGGGATCAGGGTGACAGCTCCCGATCTGAGCCGTTGTCGCGGTGCCTAGACATTCTGTGCGACAACATCTTTTGGCGCTGTTGTCGGGGACCAATTTATTGGACTTTGGCTTTACGACATTCATCTCTTTGTTCATCTTCATCTCAGGTATTTGAGTTAGCTTCTTTTCCTAGTGGCAACTCCATTGGCTTCATCTTCCACAAGAATTTGTACTAGAAGACATCCAAGTAGCTTGATTAATCCTACTCTAGATCCTGAAAGGGTTCTCAGAGTCCGATTACACAAGCGCTCTTCTTGTACACTTCTTGTTAATCTCGGCCAGGAAGCTCTCTCTGATATCCATTCTCTTTTTTGTGATCCGCCTCAGCACGATATCATGGAATTATATGCCCCGTGTAATTTTGCTAATATTCAGGGTTATCCCCATGCTTTCCCTCAAATTGGAATGGATAAATTACCTTCTTTTCAAGGAAATAATGCAGTTAGTGTCAAATCTCATTTGTTTTCTTTCGCTAATTGGTGGAATAGATTTGCGGTTGCAAATAACAATTTCGATGATGTAAAGATAAGGCTCTTTGTTCTTACTTTAGACCAAGATGTTATAGAATGGTTTACTGAAAAACCTGATAATTCATTCGATACCTTTGAATCAATTGTAGCTACCTTTAAGGACAAGTATGGTGATAAAAGGGAAGATAGGCATTTGGTGAAAGAGATCAGTACCACAAAAAAGAAAGAAAATGAAATGATTGAAGAATTTAACAGGAGATTTAATGGTATCCTTAGAGAAATATCTCAAACTCATAACCCTCCTGATGGATCTCTTCTGAATTTTTACATTGATGCTTTTAATTCTGATACTTCATATGAGTTAAGGCGTGCTAAAACTGCCAATTATAAGGCTTGCCAATCTTTAGCTGAAGAACTTGAAAAGGATAAAAGGGCATCAGGGAAGTCTGAAATTCTTGGTTTTGATAGGGTTTCGACTAAATTAAAAGGGCCTAAAGGTAAAGAACCTGTAGAAGATGATGACGACCTTATAAAAAAGTTAATGCAAAAACTTGAAAGCATGGAGCTTAACCAAGCAAAATTAATCTCTGACCATGCTAAGGAAATAAGCACTTTACAGTGTAGGTTGGTCCAAATGGAAAGGGCGCTCAAACGCAAAATTCCCAACCTAGGAATCATAATAATAATAATCGAGGTAATAATACTTGGCAGAAAAAAGGACAGTCGAGTGAGCAGAAACCTCCTAATCCGCTTGAATCTTCTAATATGGTTGATGAAGCTCCACCTTATTGTAGAGCTTGTGATGCTTTTCATGAAGAGGTTACTTGTCCCACTGTTAAAAGAATCATGAATAGTGGAATGTTTGGGGCAAGTAATCAGATAAATGTTGTTGGTAAGGACTTCTCTTTGTCTATGGAAGATTGGATGGAAGTTAAGGAAAATAGTCAAGATGTTAGGCCTTCTACATCTTCGCATAGTACCAATAATTTTGATCGGGATTTGATGATTGCATTATTTGGGGAAAAGCCTTCTCCTGATCAAGTTTTGGAAATTGCTAAGGACAAAGGATTAACTTATCAAAGAAGGGATAAAGAGCAAGGTCATAATCAAACTCCCCCTCGAATTTTTAATCCTAGTCCTGGTTTGAATATTGATTTGGGTGCATGGTTGAATAATGCGAAGATCTTGGTGCCTGTTACTGAGATTTTAAGGCTTCCTACTCAGAGAGCTAAAGTTTTAGATGTTCTTGGAGTTTCGCATGTTAATGTTGTTCAAGATAAGACTCCTGAAGTTTCTTATCAAGATGCCCCTATATATCTGCAAAAAATGGAATCGGATAAAAAGGATCATCAGCCATTTTTTGTTACTTTAATGGTTAATGGTTATAAATTGAATAATTGTATGCTGGATTCTGGTGCTTCAGCTTGTGTCATGACCAAGAGGGTCATGGAACAACTTAATTTAAGAGTTTCTAGACTATACTACAACATATGTGCCATGGATTCTAAGAAAATTGAAGTTCATGGGTTAATCAAGGATTTACAAGTTCATTTATCGATGTACCCTGACATCATGATTGTTATGGACATAGTTGTAGTTGATGTTCTGGATGCTTGGGGTATGTTGTTATCTAGAAAGTGGGCAGGAAGTATTCAGATGAACTGGTCTTATGCTATGATTCCTTCCCCTAGAGGTGAAGGGTTTGTGAAGCTTGATAGAGAACCTGAAAGAAGATTCCATGTAGAAGATCCTAAAAGACCTCATAATGAAATAATTAAGGGGCAGGAAGTATTCAGATGAACTGGTCTTATGCTATGATTCCTTCCCCTAGAGGTGAAGGGTTTGTGAAGCTTGATAGAGAACCTGAAAGAAGATTCCATGTAGAAGATCCTAAAAGACCTCATAATGAAATAATTAAGGAACAACCTGACATGGGGAATTATGCTATTATGTTGAATTTCATGGTTCCCTTAGATAACAAGGTTGATGAGAAATTTGAGGAACTAAAGGATTAGGTTTGGTACATGCATTTTGATGGTGCGACATCTAGGTATGGTAAGGGTGTTGGAATTGTTTTGAATTCTCCCCTTGGTCGTGTTTTAAAGTTTGCGTATAGACTTGAGTTCGATGCAACCAATAATGTGGCTGAATATGAAGCCTTGTTGTTGGGTTTTGAGTTGGCAAAAGCTTTAAGAATTAAGTTGCTTAGTATCAAGGGAGACTCTGATCTGGTTATCATGCAAGTTAAGAATAAATTTACATGTAAAAATCAAAGGTTAAAGAATTATTGAAATGTTGTGTGGAATGTTATGGAACACTTTGATGCCATTAACCTTGAAGCTATCCCAAGAGAAAAGAATGCCTTAGCGGATGAGCTCGCTGTGGCCGCTTCTACTTTACAATTATCTGATGAATTAATTAAGGAAAAGATAAAAATGGAAATTATTTTCAGACCTTCAGTCCCGGATAATTCAGAGCATTGGCAAGTTTTTAATGATGAAAGGCAGGCCATTCGTTTTCTTAATAATTTGGATGAGTTTGAAAATTTTCGGATAAGTTCTAAGGAGGATGGATCTGAAGATCATGATGATATTATAAATCCTACTCCTCGGAATATTGTTGCTTTAGAGCAACACTTTGATTGGCATGATGCCACAAAGATGAAAGAGGAGAATAAAATGGATCCGGGTGAATTCATTGAAGTAAATCTTGGTACTTCTAAGGACCCTAAGATTGTTAAAATTGGTAAAGGTACTAATGAAGAAGAAAGGAGAAATTTGACCAACTTACTTCATGAATATAGGGATGTTTTAGCATTTTCATATGATGAGTTAAAAGGATATAGGGAAGATGTCATGCAACACATTATCCCTTTGAAAGATGAGAATGCTAAACCTTTTCATCAAAAGCTTAGGCAAATAAATCCTAAGTTAGCCCCTTTGGTTCAGAAAGAGCTTTCGAAAATGCTCGCAACTGGAATCATTGCTCAAACTAGACATTCAACATGGTGTTCCAACTTGGTGATTGTTAGGAAGAAGAATGGTACCATTAGACTTTGTGTCGATTTTAGAAACCTTAATCTAGCATGTAAAAAGGATAATTACCCTTTGCCCAACATGGAGACTATGTTGCAAAGAGTAACAGGTTCAGGAATGATGTCATTGCTAGATGGTTTTTCTGGATACAATCAAGTTTGGGTTAAAAAAGAAGATTGTCACAAAACTACATTCACCACACCATGGGGTACTTTCGAATACATTAGAATGCCTTTTGGGTTGACTAATGCTGGGGCTACTTTTCAAAGGGCTATGGATTATGCTTTTAAGAGTTTGATTGGAAAAATTATTGAAATTTATTAGGATGATCTTACTGTTTTTTCTAAAGATGGTATTATTCACATAGGTCATCTTAAGCAGGTCTTTGATAGATGCAAAGAATTCGGGATTTCCTTGAATCCATCTAAGTCTATTTTTGGAGTAATTGAAGGGAAATTACTTGGTCACATCATCTCCAAAGATGGGATCAAAATTGATCCTGAAAGAGTTGAGGTAATCCAAAAGATTCCTCTACCTCATAATCTTAAATCCCTTCAATATTTTCTAGGAAAAACTAATTTTCTTAGAAGATTTATTCCAAATTACGTAGAAATAGCTAAGCCCATTCAAAGTTTTCTGAAAAAAGATGTAAATTTTTTGTGGAAAGAAGATGGTAAAAGGGCTTTTCAAGGGATTAAGGGTGCTATTGCCAAAGCTCCTGTTTTGGCGAGTCCTGATTATTCAAAGGATTTTATGATTTTCTCCTTCGCTTCTGAAGATACTATTGCTGGTGTCTTGTTACAAAAGAATAAGGTAGGTCACGAACAACCTAATGCTTTCATGAGTAGAGCGCTTCAAAATTATGAATTAAATTATACTACTATGGAAAAGCAAGCCTATGCTTTGGTAAAGTCTCTTAAGCACTTTAGGACTTATGTGGGTTATTCTAAAATCATTGCTTTCGTCCCGCATTCCGCGATTAAAGATATCTTAACTCAAACTGATTGCTTAGGGACTCGTGCTAGGTGGGTTACTAAAATTCAAGATTATGATTTAGAGATTAGGCCCACCAAGTTGGTCAAAGGTCAAGGCTTGGCTGAAATGATGACCGAAGGTAATGAGAAAGCACTTGGTTTGATCTGTCTTAATGAGACATCTTCGCCTAAGTTGCAAAGGTTAGGAGAGCATGAATGGTATAAGGACATTATTTATTATTTGTTAAATCTTACATGTCCTAACCATTTAGTTACTCATAAAAGAAGGGCTCTTAGATTAAAAGCCACTAAGTATTGCCTCATGAAGGATGGCCTTGGATGGAGAAATCCCGAGGGGATAATATTTAGGTGTGTTGATGAGATTGAGTCTAAGAAGTTGATTTCTGAGTTTCATTCAGGATTTTGTAGTGGTCATTATGCTACTAGAACTACTGCCCACAAAATTTTGAGAGCTGGTTATTTTTGGCCTTTGATTTTTTCAGATGTGCATAAATTTGTCAGAAGTTGCCAAGCTTGTCAATTATTCACTGGAAAGCAGAAGCTAGCTGCCCTGCCCCTACAACCTGTGGTTGTTGAGGCACCTTTTCAGCATTGGTGTAATAACCTGGATATTGGATTTCTAAATTCTTCTCAATTCTTCAATTAGTTTAAGACAGTTTCAGAGTTTAACTAAATCATTTAACAGGAATTACTGCTGTTTCTAAAATTATTCCCAGTTTATGTAATCTAATTCAGGCAACAGCGGCAATTCATGAACTTTCCCTTTTGAACAGTTTAAGAGATCATTTTCATATATATATATCCAAGCATATACAACCAAAAATCAAATAAAAGTACGATTTTATGCAGTTCAGAAAATAAAAGAAAATTCAATTTATGCTATATGGGAAATACCTGAGATGCAGTAGGTGAATATGCTGAATATGGACAGATTACCACAACAACAATCCTCCCAACCGATCTAGGAATAATCCTAGACCCAGAAGATTACTCTTCTGCCCCCGTGCCCCAAAATCCCAGAACAGTGAAACTCCCTTTTTAAAACTCTGCGTATCCTTCAATCCAAATGCTCCAGAATATCGGATTTTTCTTCTCCTCCAACTGACCCCTTACTCCCGCACATCCTCCCCCTTATATCTATCTCCCCACCGCCTTTCACTCCCGAAGATCTTTTATTACATTTAAGAGGGTCTGCCACCATTTAAGGCGACCTTATCTTCATTTAAGGGTACATTAATGTCGAGATAAGATTGATTAAATTATTTTGTTTTAAAAATGAGGAATGGGTGTGATGACTTTTGTTTGTTTATAATATTAATTAATTTGCCTTAATTAACTTATTTTATTATTTGATTGTTTTAACCAAATATAATTGTTTCGGTTATCCTACTAGTCACTAAGGTATGGGTCATTACATACTTCCTCCCTTCAGAAAACTTCGTCCCGAAGTTAGGGCTTCATATACTCAAGGTTTATATTTTTAAGATTGAATTTCGTTTGTATAAGCATGTTTCTTTTTCTGTAATTTATTTGTTACTTCACATCTCAACCGCCTCTGCAGACTATTCTAAAATCATCCTGTCCTTCCTAATCTCTTCCATTCCCTTCCTATCCGTCCTCTACAGGAATATGACATGGCATCAGCTTTACTGATCCATTCATAGACCTTAAGGATATCAGCATTGATTATATCGACCTGATATGCTTGTAGGCATCCGACAATCATCATCACACGTTTAGGGGAGCGTGACTCGCACAGTCCTCCCATGACTCCAGGTATTGGAGGATAAACAGTGGGTAACACCTCCACCCCTCCCAGTAGAACCAGGGTCAACACCCTATCATGGAATCACATGGAGTTTCAACGTTCTGGGATTTTGTCATCACGTCTATTGTTTCGGTAATCTATGTTCTGCGAAGCAATCGCCGATACACAATCTGCAATGTAAACACTTGTACACATCTTACAGCATATGCATCTATATTGTTCATAACCAATTGTTACCCATATAACAATCTTTACATATTCAAAATACTTTGATATCTATGATATTAATCCTAGAACTTATAAAAAGAAAATTCGTTTACATAGGTATCAATATGTCCCATAAAATTTCTCATTTCAGACACTGCTTCTGTTTAGTTCACACATGTTCTATTTATGACGCATTGCTTTACCCCTGTCAATTTATATATCAATATATTTCACTTTTCATATTCTTGCAAATGTTAATTTAAATGACATCTCGCACATCGGTGTCCACGCACCAGTAAATTCTAAACTAACAACATATATCTTGTATCAGTAAAGTGAAGTAGCATTCTAGCTTTATGGGTATCCATGTACCAGTAAAGTAAAACTCATCTTTTACATAGTATTTCAAAATTTCAAGTGTCAAAATAGAGCAGTCATATACATAAAAAGTTTTCAGTTCTCAAAATTTAGCATAAGCTGGGGTAATTCTGGCAAAAAGTCTCAGCATCCTCCCAAGTCGCTGATCCAAGACTATACTTGTCCCACTGGACTTTTACTTGGTCTATCCGGCGGTTCCTGAGCTGTCGAACCCTACGTTCCATAATACGTAATGGTTCGACCGTTAGGGTTCCCTCGTCCGATACCTGCAGTTCCTTCCATTGAAGGTCATGAGATTTATCAACAATATAATGTCGCAAGGCAGATACATGAAATACATTATGAATTTTGTGCAGGTGGGGTGGCAGTGCAAGACGATAAGCGACTGGTCCAACTTTTTCCAGGACTTCAAACAGTCCAATAAACCGGGGGGATAATTTTGTCCCCTTCCCAAACCGAATGGTACTCTTATTTGGTCTGATGCGAATGAAAACCTGATCTCCTACCACATAACTTCTATCTGTCCTGTGAGTGTCCGCATAACTTTTCTGTCTATCCTGAGCCTCTTTTAACCGTTGTCGAATCAGTTTTACCTGATCCTCCATCTCTTGGATCAAGTCTGGCCTGACGATTATTCGATCTTCTAACCTGTCCCAACTTAACGACGTTCTGCAAGGTCTTCCGTATAATGCTTCAAATGGCGGCATCCCGATTGAACTATGGTAGCTATTGTTGTAAGCAAATTCCACCAAGGGTAAGTACTTTTCCCAACGTGACTGTTGGTCCATTACATACATCCTTAGCATATCCTCGAGTACTTGATTTACCCTTTCTGTCTGTCCATCGGTCTCAGGATGATAGGCAGTACTCAAATTTAACTGAGTTCTCAAGGCTGACTGCATACAATTCCAGAACCTTGATGTGAATCGAGAATCTCTGTCGGATATAATTTTCTTAGGTACTCCATGAAATCTGATGATTTCATTTATGAATACCCTAGCTACATCTGCTACCTCATAAGTATCTCTTACTGGGATGAAATGAGCGCTTTTTGTTAATCTATCTACAACAACCAGAATGACATTATGCTTTTGTTGCGTAAGTGGCAGCCCAACGATAAAATCCATAGAAATTATCTCCCATTTAGTCATAGGGATGTCATTAGATTGTAAGAGACCTGCTGGGTGGCGATGATCAGCTTTTACCTGTTGACACTCAAGGCATCTAGCAACAAATTGGACAATGTCACTTTTCATGCCTGACCAGAAGAAAAGTCTCTTGGTGTCCGCATACATCTTCTTTACCCCAGGATGTGCACAATATACTGCTTGGTGTGCTTCCTTCAAGATGGTGTTTCGGAGATCCCCACTATCTGGTATATACATCCTTCCGTGAAATCGTAGAATTCCATCCTCTTCTAAATCATACCCATCGAACTTAGGTTCCTTCGAGTGGTCGCTTTCGAGCCCTGACCTTACCTTTAAATACCATCTGTCTCTTATCAGATGTTCAAGCACTTGATTCCTCAAGTTCACCTTGATAGGTACGAGGGAGAATATTCGGGGTCTTCTACTTAAGGCATCTGCTACCACATTTTCCTTTCATTTTATATAGGAAATTGCAAAATCGTATTCGCTTAGGAGTTCACTCCATCGCCTTTGTCTTGCATTTAAGTCTCTCTGGGTGAATAAATATTGCAAACTTTGATGGTCACTTTTAAGCACAAAGTTTCTCCCTACCAAGTAATGTCTCCACATTTTTAAGGCTAAGACCACCGCAGCTAACTCCAAATCATGCGTAGCATAAAGTTCTTCATGTGTTTTTAATTTTCTCGAAGCGTATGCTATTACGCCTCCTTCCTGCATTAGAACGGCGCCTAACCCCTGCTTAGATGCATCGGTACATATAGTAAAGTCTTTATCCATATCCGGCACTCACAAAATCGGTGCACTAGTCAATAATCGCTTAAGCTCATAAAAAGCTTTATCACATTCCTCAGTCCATTCATACTTGACGCCCTTACGCTGAAGGTTTGTGATTGGTTTTGCAATTTTGGAGAATCCCTCCACAAATCTTCGGTAGTAACCTGCTAAACCCATAAAACTACGCACTTTATGTGCATTCTTAGGTATCGGCCACTCTCTGATTGTATTTACCTTTTCAGGATCTACAGAGATTCCTTCGCCTGATATGATATGACCTAAGTAATGGATTTCTTTCTGGAAGAAAGCGCATTTGGATAATTTTCCATATAACTTGTGCTTTCTGAGACAAGATAACACTATCCGAAGATGCTCTTCATGTTCCTTTTCATTCTTAGAGTAAATGAGGATATCGTCTAGGAAAACTTGTACAAATTTGTCGAGATATTTGCGGAGGAAGCTATTCATAAGGTTCATGAAGACTGCAGGTGCATTGGTCAACCCAAATGGCACCACGATGAATTCATAATGCCCGAAGCGAGTTCGGAATGCAGTCTTAGAAACGTCGCTCTCGCTAATCCTGAGTTGATGATAACCTGATCGAAGATCGATCTTTGAAAATATTGTAGCTCCTTTCATTTGATCAAAAAGGTCGTCAATGCGAGGCATTGGATACCTATTCTTTACCGTGGCCCGATTTAAATCTCTATAGTCCACGCACAGTCGTAATGAACCATCTTTCTTCTTGACAAAGATTACTGGAGCACCCCATGGTGAAACACTGAGTCGAATGTGCCCTACATCTAATAGTTCTTTTAGCTGTATTTGCAACTCTTGAAGTTCCGGGGCAGTCATTCGGTAAGGAGTTTTGGATATAGGTTCCGTACCAGGTTTCAACTCAATGGTGAGGTCTAGTTCTCTCTGAGGAGGTAGTCCAGGTAGTTCTTTTGGAAAGACATCCGGAAATTCTGATAGAATCGGATATTGATCTAAGGAAGGCCCTTTTTCTTTGCCTACCTCTTGAACTGCATATACCTAACAACCTTTCCTTAAACACCGTTTCATTTGCATCGCAGAGATGAAACGCAAAGATACTTTTCTTTTAATACCTTGAATTTGGATTGTCTCACCCATATCATTTACGCAAAGTATTGTTTTCCCGGAACAATCTACCCATGCTCGATGAGATTCTAATTAATCCATTCCTATCACCAGGTCGTAAGTACCTAGGGCTGTGACATATACTTTTAGTTTGGTCACACAGACTTCTAGATCAACTTTGCAATCCTCCACGCTTAATTCTACCGATTGAAGGTCTCTTGAAGCCATTTCTACCTGTCTAAAATCATCTTGTTTGCAGGCTGCCAACCCACATTTAGTCAATGCATATGGTGAAATAAAACTATCAGTAGCTCCAGTGTCAAACAAGATTTTGAGTTTTATCCCGTTGATTGTACCTGTAGATTCCACTACCGTGGATTGATGCGCGGCTTGGTTGTTGTTGACGACAGCATGGATTCTGTGATCGCTTTGAGCATCTGATGACGGCTCTTTTCCTGTTTGCCGCGAGTTCTCCGGACAATCCCGTCGAAGATGGGGTCCTCCACATCCCCAACAGTCCACTCGGGTTGGTCCTCTTTCGTTTGACTGAGAAATCCCCGACCAAGAACTCTGTCCCCTGGTGCTGCTTCCTCTCCCATTCCTTCCTCGATTACTCGTTCCCCGAGACCTCCACGCACTGTTGTTTGAAGACCCGGAAGTTATTACGTTTATGGTCCTGGGAGCTCCTGCCCCCGCTCCTCTTGGGGTAAACCTGTTACCATAAGGAGGTGGTCTCGAGTTATTTCCTCGGAAGAAATTTCGGGGAGTCTTTCCTGTAAATGCCTGCGGTATTGATTCAGCTGGCCTGAAATCCCTTTTAATTCCCAGATGCTCTTCTGCATAACGAGCACATTCTATTGCCTCCGCCACCGTTGGTGGCTTCCACATTCTTACCATGGCTCTGATCCGAGGATTTAACCCAAATATGAAACGCTCGGCTTGGCGTTCATCCGTGTCTAGATAAGGAACATATTTCACAAGTTCCATGAACCTTGTCTCGTATTCTTCCACGGTTTTACTCCCTTGAGTTAGAGTATGGAAGGCTCCAGCTTGCTGCTCTTGAAAGAAAGGTGGCAAGTATTTTGCACGGAACTGGTCCACAAACAATTCCCAAGGAACAGTGTCTGAAGTGAGCTGCAACTGTTTTTCCATATTCCCCCACCAAATCAGAGCATTCCCCCTGAGTTGGAAAACAACGATCCTTGTTTTAGACGTTGAAGAATATTCCCTTAACGCAAAGCACCTGATCATCCCTTCCAACCATGCTTCGGCCTGCTCTCCAGCTCGTCCCCCAGAGAATTCAGGGAGTTTAATCTTTTGCAGTTCCCGTGAAATATTTTCTCTGGGAGGTTTGTCATCAAAATCCCTCGGCCTTTCTGAGTGTCTTTCCTCTGACTGACGTCGCTCCTCCTTGTTCCTGGTCGACTGCGACCCTTTCAAGGTTTCCATAATGGCCTCTAACGAGCTCATCACAGTAGTGAGATCAGGCGGAGCAACAGGTGCTGACGGTGATCTTGATGGAGGTGAGGGCGATGGTGAAGGTGGAGGTGGCGGCGCTGCATTTCGCTGGCGCTGCCGCCTTTGGTACGTGTTCAACATGGTAATTTTCCTGAAATGCATAATAATAATTTCATGAGGAGTGGATAAATTTTCAGACTGACAAAATATAATTTTCGCAATATTAGAGCTGGCATACGGGTATAGTTCTTTTGCTATTTTACCTGCAGGCAGGTCTTACTGGTACCGAGGTCAAGGAGGGTGGCAACGCGACCTCCTTGTCCTATGTAGGGTAATGTATGCTTACTAAATCTAGAGTGAAATGCAAGGTTTAAGACCTATGTAATCCCGACGCAACGTGAATCATCTAGCTAGGTTCATGATTTAACTATAGTATTAATGCATTACAATGCACATGTGATCACAGCACATGATGCTATCATTTTCTCTTTGTCTAATGATATGTTATATAGTTGAACATATCCATCATTAACCATGTAAAACCCTACCATATATATATAAAATTATTATTTTATATGGTATTTTTTTTTTTTTTTAATTTTTAATTTTTTTTTTTAATTTTTTATATTACTATTAATTTCAAACTTTATTACATCTTAAATTCCACATTTAAATTACAAACGCAAAGTGCAAACATTACGTGGCATATTCACTAACCTATTTATTCGATTGGGTTATTCGTTTAAATAAAGGAATATCATATGGTGGAGAATTAACGTTTGCGGCACATAATAAACAAAACCAAAGTCCACATGATCTTTTTAACCTTTGAATACAACACATATATTTTTAATAAGCCATGTATTAAAGTTTGGGAAGCGGAAATATAAAACGCATATATATATATATATATATATATATATATATATATTCCATATAATATCACGAATAAAATTTTAAATTTCAAAATTTAAAGGGCATTAATATATATACCATATAATATCATGAATGAAATTTTAAATTTCAAAATTTAAAACGCGTTAACATTTATATACCATATGAAATTTAATTTAAAAATTTAAATCGCATTTAACATTTATATATATATATATATATGAAATTTAAATTTCAAAATTAAAACGTATTTTAACATTTATATACCATATGAAATTTAATTTCAAAATTTAAAACGTATTTTAACATTTATATACCATATGAGATTTAATTTCAAAATTTAAATCGCATTTAACATTTATATATATATATGAAATTTAAATTTCAAAAATTTTTAAAACGCATTTTAACATTTATATACCCTATGAGATTTAAATTTCAAAATTTAAAACGTATTTTAACATTTATATACCATATGAGATTTAATTTCAAAATTTAAATCGCATTTAACATTTATATATATATATGAAATTTAAATTTCAAAAATTTTTAAAACGCATTTTAACATTTATATACCCTATGAGATTTAAATTTCAAAATTTAAAACGTATTTTAATTTGTTGGATTGGTAAGTTGTTGGATTGTTGGGGTGGAGATTATCGCTCAAACCCGACACCGCCGTATTTAAAACACATATTATAATATCCATTTAATACGTGACCCTCTGCCATTATCGCCATTATTAAACAATCGAACTATGGTTTTTAAACATACCCATATATATGTATACCCATAAGATTATAATTTAATTTATATTTAAAAAAAAATACAATTTTTGGAGATCCGATTACAATCCCGGTTATTTAAAACCCGTCGGTGGAGGCGTGGGGGAGGTCACAGGTTCAAACGTGGACCTCGACCCCCGTCACATGAATAGATATGGGTAATTATATATATTTTAAATACGTTTATAGTTTGCAAATTTCGACTTCACATTTATAATTATCACTGGCGTATGATAAATCGGCGTTTTTAAATACGTTTATAATTTTGCAAAGGTCGACTTATGTTTATATATATATATATATATATATATGAAGCATAGACGGCTAAAATACTACTTATATTCTAATTTTATTTATTTTTCCGCGATCAGATAAAACCAAATAAGCCGTGACCAGCTGTGGCTTCAATACTAGACAACGCAACAACCGGGCATGTCCCATTCGGTAGCTGGCTTTACCTCTACTACCCACAATTTTTGAATTGATAGCGAATTGTTTTTGAAACACAGACTATAATATACTTTGCAAGCGAATAATATCAACTTAACCTGTGTTGTCCCATGGTAAGTTTTCAAAATTTTCATCTGTGTGTGTGGACTGTTTCAGAGTTCCATTGACTTGGAATGGGATAGCACCATGACCTTCAGTCAAAGGTGTTGAAGAGCCAGAGTTAATAAGCAGTTGCAACTGAACAGAATGCTAAAGATTTTTCCTTCTAGGATTGACACTTTTCTTCATTTTCTTCCTATTTCCAAAATCCTGTCAATTTCTGAGGTGCTCCCAAAGTCCCTACGCAGGCTTTCTTTTGGTTTACAGTGTACATAAAGATTGTATTGTTATTGGAATTCTATGGTTGCTAATTTTGTTGTTTCCAGTGCTTGATTAGCCAGATGGTGCAATCTATACTGTCTGAAAAAGGCACAGATGCCAGTGTCCTCCTCACAATACTTCATATGATAAAGGATTGGATTGACGACTTCAGGTTATCTAGTTCTGGAACATATTATATAGACCTTAACAAGGACATAATTTTACACCTAGAAAGACTCTCACAAGTTGATAGACAGAATCTATCTACACTCGTTTTGGAAGAGTGGGATAGGGAATATCTTCAATTACTTTATCAGCTCTGTTCAGACTCAACCACATGAGTGGTTAATGTTATGATCCAAATAGTTGAACTGTGTACTGTATAAAAGAAGGAAACATCTGACATATTTTTATTTTCTCTAATACTCGTGGTGTTTGTCAGGTTCCCACTGCCTGTAGGACAGGAAGTGTTTCAGAAGGTGGAAATGAAGTACATGTTGGGCATGAGTGCAAAGGATCCTGAGATGCGACAAAAGTTCTTATCCCTTTATCATCAATCCCTTGGAAAAACTCTGTTTACAAGATTAGAATACATTATACGAACTCAAGAATGGGAAGCTTTAAGTGATGTGTTCTGGCTAAAACAGGGTTTAGATCTTCTGTTGGCTATGTCAGTAAAGAATGAAAGTATTAAACTTGCTCCAACTTCAGCACTACTGCCTCCTCTAACAGTCTCAAGTGCCATCCCAGAGCATGCTGGGATGCATCAAGTAGGCGACACTCAAGAAGGAATTGCTGCAAAACCTTCTTTTACTGAGCTTGTGAATAAGCATGCAAGGTTCTTGAATGATGTAAGCAAGCTTCAGGTTTATATTCTCATTCTCTCTGTTTGTTATGTTGTCCTTGTGTAGAAGTTATGCTGGAAAGCTGCTCGCATAAGACTATATTGTTTGGAATTTTTGGGATTGTGGATGTGGAAATTTAGCTGTATAACTAATAAAATATGTTGTTTCAGGTTGCAGATATTGTGAATGTCTATTTACGCCATTCGCTGACCTGCTGGTTTCCTTCCATACTGAAGCTTCATTTTGTAGGTGCAGGTTTACACAACAGCTTTAAATTTGGAACAACCAGAGACTGGTTTATACCAGCAGCAGTTTTTTTTTTTTTTTTAACGGGCCTTTAAGGCGGTAAAGAGGGTTTGAACCGACCTCTGATACCAAATGTAATAACCTGGATATTGGATTTCTAAATTCTTCTCAATTCTTCAATTAGTTTTAGATAGTTTCAGAGTTTAACTAAATCATTTAATAGGAATTACTGTTGTTTCTAAAATTATTCCCAGTTTATGTAATCTAATTCAGGCAACAGTTGCAATTCATGAACTTTCCCTTTTGTACAGTTTAAGAGATCATTTTCATATATATATATATATATATATATATATATATATATCCAAGCATATACAACCAGAAATCAAATAAAAGTACGATTTTATGCAATTCAGAAAATAAAAGAAAATTCAATTTATGCTATATGGGAAATACCTGAGATGCAGTAGGTGAATATGGTGAATATGGACAGATTACCACAACAACAATCCTCCCAGCCGATCTAGGAATAATCCTAGACCCAGAAGATTACTCTTCTGCCCCCGTGCCCAAAATCCCAGAACGGTGAAACTCCCTTTTTAAAACTCTGTGTATCCTTCAATCCAAATGCTCCAGAATATCAGATTTTTCTTCTCCTCCAACCCACCCCTTACTCCCGCACATCCTCCCCCTTATATCTATCTCCCCACCGCCTTTCACTCCCGAAGATCTTTTATTACATTTAAGAGGGTCTGCCACCATTTAAGGCGACCTTATCTTCATTTAAGGGTACATTAATGTCGAGATAAGATTGATTAAATTATTTTGTTTTAAAAATGAGGAATGGGTGTGATGACTTTTGTTTGTTTATAATATTAATTAATTTTCCTTAATTAACTTATTTTATTATTTGATTGTTTTAACCAAATATAATTGTATCGGTTATCCTACTAGTCACTAAGGTATGGGTCATTACAATTGGGGTCTAGATTTCATTGGGAAATTCCATGAAAATTCTAGCAATGGCTACTCCTGGATCTTAACTGTGACTGATTATTTTACAAAATGGGTTGAAGCCATTCCTACTAAGAATGCCAATGAAAAGGTCATTATGGATTTCATTGAAAATCAAATCATTACTAGATTTGGTGTCCCTGCCAAGATCTCTACTGATAATGCCAAGGCTTTTAGTACTTTTGAATTTTCATCTTTTTGTTTTAAGTATGACATTACTTTATCTCATTCATCTAACTACTATCCTCAGGGTAATGGCTTAGCTGAATCAAGTAATAAAAATCTTATAACCATTATCAAGAAGATAGTAGGAGATAATAAGCGATCTTGGGATAACAAAATCAAGTATGCTTTGTGGGCAGATAGAATTACTAAAAAGAAAGCTACTGGCAAAAGTCCTTTTGAATTAGTTTATGGCTTGGATGTAACTTTGCCTGTTCACCTTAAATTACCAGCTTACCAACTCCTTCAACATTTTTCCACTGATAAAGATGTTGTTCAAAATAGAATTGATCAGATTGTGGAGTTGGATGAAAATTGTATGAAAGCTTTAGATAATATGTGTAAGAATCAATCTAACATTAAGAAAAGCTTTGATAAATCATCTCGATCTAGATCTTCGCAGGTTGGAGACATGGTATTACTTTGGGACTGAAAAAATGAAAAGCCTGAAAAACACAAGAAATTTGACAGTTTGTGGCTGGGACCTTATATTATCAGAGGCATTGCTGGACCAAACTCATTCCACTTGAGCACGTTGGAAGGTGAACCACTTCAGTTACCTGCGAATGGCCAACTGCTCAAGTTGTTCTTCAAAGATGACATATGATGCCATTAGGTATCCGTTGTATTGTATTTCTAACCCTACTTCTTGTCCTTTCAGCATTTCATTTTGTAGTTAGATTAGATTTACTTTTCATGTCAAGTAGAATAATCAATGTTAGAAGAGCTTCTATTTTTCATATGCTTAATGTTGTATGATGATATTTGGATGGACACTACTTAAGCAATTTTGTGTGTTGCTTGGATACAGATTCTGGATTCTCACATTCCTCCGGTGAAGCAACGTGTCCCCAAGTAGAGCTTGATGTTGACCACACTTTGTCAACGACCCCATAGTAGTACACTCCCATTTTTTCAAATGGGATTCATCATGTTCGACATGTTTGCGCCATTCAGATTCCATCAGCAGCTGACATTTTTATAAATGATGTAAACCCATTCTGCATGTTTATGATGTAAATGATCTAAGTAAGACCATCATGTATGTAACAACCTAGGTAAGCCTAGTATGTTGGTGACGATTTCTATCCTAGGAGGTTTTTTGTCTTACTGATTTACTTGTGTTTTTCGACACAGGTGATCGGCAGAGTTTTCCCCTCCAGCCTTACTCCAAAGCTAGGGTGGATTTTGTCATCAAGATGCTAAGTGAGTCCTAGTGTTTTCTATCGAGTCTTTGTAAAAGTAGTTTGGGAATAATCCTGGCCAATTGGCTAGATTATTTTATTACAAGCTGCTTGGTCTACTAGATCATGTTTTGAGTCGCAGAATTGGGTATCTATTTGAGGGTCTATACGAATGGGTATTCCCCCTTCATGTGTCTAAATGTATTTATCTTATGTAAAGAGGGTTGGAAAAAATAATTAAATCCCCTCTCAGTCAATTAATTAAATTTTGTGGCCAAATTAATTAAAAATCCTAAGTCAGAAATTTAATTAATTTTAGGTCTTAGGCAAGTTAAAATTATTCAAAGGAAAAATTCATGGGTCCTTAAAAAATAAATTTTAAAGGTCCCAGGCCAAGGGACTATTGAGAATTTCAAGAAATTTTGGACCTTTGGGCCTTGGTGGTTGAGTCAAATTCAAAATTTTAAGGTAATTAACTCAAAAATATTATTTTTGAGTTAATTAAAATGGAATTAAATGATAGATTCGTTTTTCCTCAAATTTATAATTTCGACGGTCCAGATTAAAAGATGATTAAATCTTTTCGACGGTCGAGATTATTTTGACATGGATCAATTGAACTAGTTGTTGGAGATTTTATCTTATAAATTAGAGGTCTTGGTATGACATTATCATCCGATCATTGAATCGTGCACTTGTTCTTGGAAGCTCTTGTGATTTTTTTCAATAAAGCATAAAGACTTTGGGGTTACAAACTTTGGTGTTCCTTTTCTAGATCTATGTGGTGATTTGTCTCTAAACTCCACTACTTTATTTGGCATTTTTATGGTTGATGGCCTTTATGGATTAATCAGCATACAGTTATTTTGTGCAGTTTTCTGGGTTTCTAAAATGACATTTTTGATTTAACGGAAAGATTAGTTATCTATTTTTCTGGAAGGTCTCATGATTATTTTCTTAAACCTCTATCAATCTAAAGTTCAGATCTAAGTGTGTAGAGAATCATTTTTAAGGTTTGAGTGTTTGGAGAAGTCTCCAGTTAAACCAGTCGACTCTCAGATTTTGTAAATCTGAAAAAGCTCATTGTTTCCTAATCCCCAAAGCTATCTTACGAAATTGTGTTTTTACAGGGTCTTCTGGGGCTTGTGCCTCTCTTAAAATTTTATCTTCTTATTAATTGTGCAAAAACGATTTTAAATCTGGCCAAGAGGGCCTCTAATCTATAAATTAGCATTGTAAATTTGCAAATATTCTCTAGGGTGTAAGGGTTTATTTATTTTTTGTGCATAGTTTTGGATCTGTTCTGGTTTTTGCAAGTTTGCAGGGAGATTCTCAGAATTGTTTTTAGGATTTGAGCCAGATCTAACCCCTAGAGGGTAAGATCTGGCCTCAGAATCGTTTTTGCTGGTAGATCTGAGGGTCATTTCGCTACAAAGAATAAATCTCAGGTGTATTTGAATTCATATTTTGAAGATCTGAGTTATATTGTCAAAATTTTATTGTTGGCTGAAGAAAATTATTTGAAATTTGCGTCATTGCAATCTCTGTGCCACATTGCCCTTCTCACGCCTTCAGTTTTCCCTCTGTCTTGGATTGCCTTCATGCAGCTGCCATCTCTGCGTCCATTTTTGTCCACTCTGCATCCATTCCCTCCACACATTACATACGTTGTTCCCTCCATTCCTCCGTCCTGCTTACCTCCATGGGCATCTAAATTTTCCGCTGGCCATTTCTTTCACTTGCTCACATAACCTCACGCTGACTGCGTGTTCCTTTGCCATAGCTTCTCTATCGACCCATCCGCATACCCTGCGTTCTCCCTTCGATCTCATCATTTACCGGTTCCCATCCTCCTCTCGCACTGCGTGTACGCCATCCGCAACCTTGAGTAGCTCCATCGTCGTGTCTTTACGCTGCAACAGCTCCTTGTCGTCGACTCCGACCTGCATAAACATAGCACACGTAAAGCCAAACTCATCTATCGATTTTTCATTTTTTTTAGTTTGGTAATTTACGTTTGCATTAGTCTTAGTTTAGATTTAATTTTTGTTTTTTTTTTTTTTTAAGTTTGGGTTTTAACTTTAAGGCGTAGAGTTTTAGATTTTAATTTTTTTTTTAGATTTTAGATAGTTTGTTCTTAGTTTTATTTCTTAAAATTAGCTTTTAGATTTTAGATTTTAATTAATTTTGTCTTAGTTCAGTTTTAATTTTAAGATTTTAGTTTTTTACTTTAGCTTTAGTTTTAAATTTTTATTTTTTTTAATCATTTTTTTTAGTTTTAGAAATAAAAAATAAAAAGGGAATAAAAAAATTAAAAAAAGAATAAAAAATTAAAAAATTAAAAAAATAAAATTTCCTTTTACCTTTTTGTTTTATTTTTAGGCTTTAACTTTATTTTTTAGATAAATTTTAGAAATAAATAAAAAATTAAAAAAGGCCCAAAAATTTCTAATTTTCAACTTTAGAAAATTCTCAAATTTTTTTTATTTCATAGTCAAAGTGAGCTTTTAAATTTTAATCTAAAGTTTGACTATAGGAATTTTTTTTTTAATTTCTGATTTGGGATTACTTGGAACATCATAAATTCGGAAATATTGCAAATATCTAGCATTTAAATTTGATGGTCATCTAATGATAACATTGCTGTGGGTTCAAAGTATTTTAATGCATAGTTGTGGTGCGTTTTATTGAATATCATTGTGGTGAATCTATTTTTCATAGCAGTAGTTACATATCAGATACTTGACTTTAATTTCATAACGGGATATTTTTTGACTCCACAAGGCACTGGTTTTAAAGCTTCAAATCTAATTGGATCTATAAAATCTCGTTAATCTTGACAAGTACTTGGTCTTTTAGCTGCGTCTCCTGAATTGGTTGATTTTCAACCAGTTCTTTTCCTTCATTTTGTTAGGGTCTACCATAGTGTTTCAAATAGAGGCTGGTAATAAGCTTCGGTCCACCAATGTGTTGCATGTGCCTAGTTTGGGGATGAACTTACTCTCTGTGTCACAGCTTCAAAACAAAGGCTATGACATTTACTTCATTGGAAATAGAGTATACATCAAACCCCCGAGTTGGAAGAAGAAGGCACAAATCGAAGTCAGGAGCAATAAACTCTACAAGTTACAGCTTGAATCCCCAATGGCACTGATAGGCAGCACTGATGAGAAGGATTTGAATGAGCTATGGCACAAGAGAATGGGGCATTTGCACCATGGGGCATTAAGAATTCTCAAGAAGACTGTCACGGGTGTTCCAGAAGTAAGCACCAAGTGAGATGATGTCTGCAGAGGGTACGTATTGAGAAAGTATGCCAAGGCAACGTACCATAGAAGCAACAATCGGGCTAAGAGTGTGTTGGGCTTAATACACTCAGACATTTGCAGACCGATGTGCACTAGAGCTCTTAGTGGTGCCGAATATTTCTTCACCTTTATTGATGACCATTCCAAAAAGACCTGGATGTACTTTCTGAAGACCAAGGATGAAGTCTTTGATTGATTCAATGAGTTTAAAGCTCCGATGGAGAATTTGACAGGGAAGCGGATAAAGACACTGCGATCAGAAAATGGTGGAGAATACATTGATAAAGACTTCACAGAGTTTTGCGCAAGGGAAGGCATCAGAAAAGAGTGGACCGCTCCGTATAATCCGGAGCAGAATGGAATTATAGAGAGAAAGAATAGAACTATTGTCGAGGCTGTAAGGGAAATGTTGTATGATCAAGACATGCCCAAATTCCTGTGGACTGAAGCTTGTAATACAATTGTCTATGTATAGAGCAGGATTCCTCACAATGCATTGGGTAAGATCACTCCAGAAAGTGTCTTCACTGGCAAGAAGCCTAAAGTGAGTCACTTTAGGATCTTTGACAGTGCGACATATTGTCATGTGCCCGAAGAGAAGAGAAAGAAACTGGATAAGAGTGCGGAAAAGGGATATCTGGTGGGATATAGCGAGAATGCAAAGGCTTATCGCATTTACATTCCTGAGAGCAGGAAGATTGTAGTACGATGGGATGTGAAATTCATGGAGGAAAGGGCCTTTAGGAAATCTCGAGAGATGCCTTCTGCTATGCAATCTGAGGAGTATCTGCTGGTCCAACCACAACAACTTGCGAAGGGTAATACGAGTGCCTCTCCAAGGCATGGGGATCTAAGGGATACATCTCCCGAGGACGTGCAGGAAGGAGAGCATGTAGCTCCACCAGCTACCAGTGGTAGGACGAGCAGGGAATTATGACAATTCTGAGGGATGCAAAAGAGTTTGTCGGAGTCCCCAGAAATGAGAAGAGGCAGCATAGGCAACCTGAAAGTTACCAAGATTTGGTAGCGCAAGTTGGGGAACCCTCTAGTTTTCAGGAGGTAGCTTAGCGCCAGGTATGGGTCGATGCGATGGTGGAAAAATACAACTCCATCATGACGAATGATGTCTAGGAAGTGGTTCCCAGGCCTCAAGACAGATCAGTTGTAGGTTCGAGATGGATTTACAAGATCAAATATGCTACAGATGGTAGCATCGAGAAATTTAAAGCCAGGTTTGTGGCTAAGGGGTACGCTCAGAAGGAAGGGATAGACTATGAAGATACCTTCGCCCCAGTAGCCCAATATACTTCTATTAGATCCGTGATATCCCTTGATGCGTAGATGGGATGGGAGATTCATTAGATGGACGTCAAGACTGCGTTCCTGAATGGAGTGATGGAAGAAGAATATATTGAACAACCAGGGGGATTTGAGACACATGAGTAGAAAACTCATGTGTGCAGGCTCAAGAAGGCCTTGTATGGACTGAAGCAAGACCCTAGAGCTTGGTATAGTTGAATTGACAGCTACTTGCAGAAGATGGGATTTGTCAAGAGTGACACAGATCCCAATCTCTACTATCTGAGAGTAGGGGATGAGCCTTTGATACTGGTGCTGTATGTAGATGATCTATTTTTGACAGGATCATCAAGGCTCATCAAGGACTGCAAGGAGAATTTAGGTGTAGAATTTTACATGAAGGATCTAGAGCTGATGCATTATTTTCTGGGGTTGGAAGTTTGGCAGCAAAAGGGTGAGATCTTCCTTGGCCAAGGAAGTTATACTACAGAAGTTGTGAACAAGTTTCAGAAGGAGGACTGTAGACCTATGGCTACTCCAATGATTACCAATTGGAAGAAAATTGACACGTTCGAAGATGATGAGGCTGATCCTACTTTGTATAGGCAACTCATAGGATCTCTAATGTATCTGGTCAACACGAGACCAGACATCTGTTATGCTGTCAATACTCTCAGTCAGTTCATGGTGGAACCAAGGAGGGCTCATTGGGCAGTAGCCAAACTATTGAGATTTTGTGTAGTTGGTGTAGCATCGGGTGTGCTCTAGCCTTGAAACTTTGTGGAGGGGCTAAGACACACTTGAACTCCCAAACCTAGAAAGTGTTTTGAGAAATTTCAGTTGGTGTTGAAGTTATTCAAATAATTAATTATTTTAATGGATTTCCTAAGGTCTAAACTTAGGAAAATTAAATAATTAAAGTGAATTAATTAACACGTGCTGAAATCTTCTAAAAGACACGGATCAAGCAGTCTTTTAATCTCAGTCGTTGATGAATGTTTTAATCTCAGTCGTTGATGAGATCTTCGAAAAAGTATAAGAGAAAGGCTTGAGGGTCAGTTGGAGACACACACATAGTTGCAGAACTGAGAGATTAATTTGGAATTCTAGGGCAAGGTTTGCTAAGAATTTCCGGAGGAGTTTTTTGCAGCGAGGGGTAGTATTGGCTGAGGGGATGATCTGATCCCGGAGCCAAGAGTCAACAAGAGGCAGAGGAGCATCAAACAAGGACAACACAAAGGAGCAGAGATCAGCAGCAGCTGCGCAACCGCTACCTAGGTGCTACGCAGACCAATGAAAGGGCAGCGCTACAGCTCCAGAGGGTTTCAGAATTACGCAGAGGGTCTCCAGGGCCAGCATAAGGCATGCGTCACCCACTCTGGGGTTATGCAGTCCCTCTTTGGGCAGCGCAGTGGCACACATAGCTTAGCAGCGTTGACGCTGGGGCTTCAGGGGCAGCGTTGGGGTTTCTAGGGCCAAATCCGGGCTAAGTCTTGTAAATCCCGTTTGAGGGTGCGGATCAATCAGAATTTTGGTCTTGGAACAATAGGTTAGCTGCAAATTTCTTTTATTCTCTGTCGGGTTTTCCAGATCTGGAACCCAGATTTGCTGTACTCAGATTCAACTTAATAAAATAAACCCTCATATCTGTTGCATCGATTTTCCTGCTTTGGGTTTTTCCGGGGACTTGTGTCCAAAAATCCATGTGCCACTTTGTTTGAATGAGCGTAGTATTTAGTAAATGATTTGCATGTGTAGACTGTTAGTTGGGTTTACTTCAGTATTTTCTAAATCTAATTTTTGAAGATAAATTGTATAATTTAAATCAAGTAGGAGAAGGAAAACATGATATTGCAGTAGAATTTTCACATGGTATCAGAGCGATAACAGATGAAGCTAAATCTCCAACAATCAGCTGAAGAATATTTTTTTTGCAGAATAGTAGCACACGCAGCAGAGATCCGGAAGGGGCAACTTGACAGCAGGAGGATGCAGATCCAGGAAGGGATAGCGCTACAGATTCAGAAGGCCATCAGGCTTATGCAAGCCTTCCCAGGCCAGTGTAAGGACTGCGTCACCCAGTCTGGGGTTACGCAGCCCACTTCTGAGCAGTGATGAGGCTGCGTTGGGCTAGTCAGTAAGACGCAGTCCAGTATTCTTTCTGTTGCAGAAAGCCTTGCCAAGATCCGGAAGCAGTGCTTTAGATCTTCAGCAGTGCTGGTGTGGTGGAGATTATGCCGGTGCAGAATTGTGCTTAGCTAAGGAAGACAACTACTCAGCAAATCTGAGCCAAACAGATCTGAGATTCAATCAGGAGGGTGATCAGAGGGTTCTGTACAATAGTGTTTGGGTGGAATATTTCCAGGAGGGAAATCGGTTTTCAGAAGAAGCAGCTACCAGAGGGTTTCTAGTCACCAAGAAACCCTGATCTAGAGTTTCTATAACCACAGAAAGAGGGAGAAAGAGAACTGTTTCTTGTTAGAGCTAGATGGCATCTCATGGGCTGAGAGACCATGATAGGTTGGACAGTGTGTCCAACTTTGTCATCTGGAGGGCAAGGATCCTATCAGTCTTAGATGAGTACGGCATCAAGAACCATGCAACGAGTGTTCTAGCTGTGCCTGCAGATCCTGATCCTCCAAATAAATTTAAGGAGAATCAAGCGCAGACTAAGCATTTGATCATGGACGGAGTGAAGGATCACGTTGTACCACATATTGCTGAAAAGAACATAGAAAATGACATGTGGGTTGCTCTAGAAGTAATGTATCAAGGAAGCTCTGTCCAACGGAAAATGCTCTTAGAGAATCAAATGAGGCTTTTCCAGATGCAGAAGGGTGAGGAAATAGATCCTTTCCTTTTCCGACTTCAGACCATCCGAGACCAACTGGTTGGCATGGGTGCAACTCCAGACGAAGGGCTCTTAGTGAGGACTGCACTGAATGCAATCTCCGAGGAATGGGAAACATTTGTCCAAAGTATACTGGGCAGAGCAACGTTACCATCCTGGTTAGACATGCGGGCTATCCTCCGCCAAGAGGAGATCAGGAGGATCACCATGAAGCAGAATATCAGTGGTGGGATAGTCCAAGTGAAGAAATAAGAGGAAGATGATGCAACCCTTGCATCAAAGGAAAGAAAACAACTAGGGAAGAAGAAGAGGAGCCTTTCCAAGGTCCGGTGCTTTAACTGTGGCGAACTTGGACACTTCACCAGCACTTGTCCTAAGAAGAAGGACAAAGGAGCTTTTGATTCCAAGGCTGCAACAACAAAGGATGATGGTTTTGATGATGATGCAGCCATGAGTGCTCATGTGCCTCGAGAGAAGAGGTGGGGTGACATGGATCTATAGAGAATCTACAGACATTGGCAGCTTCCTTGAGTCAGCCCTACTCTTGGATCAAATACGAGCTACTGGAGCCTTAAGACGATAGCGTGATGAGTCGGGAGATGGTTGCAGAAGGTCACATTGAAGCAGAAGGGAGAGCTGAAGAGCGGAAGAGAGAGCAGCGTAATGCAGAGGCAACAACAACGTGGAGGCAACAACGCAGAGGGGCTGATGGGACTTCAACAACACAGAGAGGTTGTGCTCACACACTGCAGTGTTGCAGCATGACAGTGGCTTCAGGAGGACAGCATAAATCAGCAGCCAGGGAGCTTCAGTGATAGATGCAGCTTGATTTATCTGTCAAACAGTTGGGAAGGAGTCCTTCAGTTGCTTACTTCTCGGCAACTGAGTTGCAGTGCATCAGTTAGCAGTGGCAGTGCTATGGGCAGCATGATGCAACAATTTGAGAGGGAGATGTAGTACAGATGTGGCAGTGGCATGGGAAGCAGTACATAAAGCAACAATGCAGTGGATGGAGGGCAGCAGGCCAAGCATCAACAACACAGAAACCAACTTCAAGATCTTGCAGTGCATGGTGTGGATGCATTGCTAGAGCACACTCTGTGCTAAGAGGGAGTGTTGAGATTTTGTGTAGTTGGTGTAGCATCGGGTGTGCTCTAGCCCTGAAACTTTGTGGAGGGGCTAAGACACACTTGAACTCCAAAACCCAGAAAGTGTTTTGAGAAATTTCAGTTGGTCTTCAAGTTATTCAAATAATTAATTATTTTAATGGATTTCCTAAGTCTAAAGTTAGGAAAATTAAATAATTAAAGTGAATTAATTAACACGTGCTGAAATGTTCTAAAAGACACAGATCAAACAGTCTTTTATTCTCAGTCGTTGATGAATGTTTTAATCTCAACCATTGATGAGATCTTCGAAAAAGTATAAGAGAAAGGCTTGAGGGTTAGTTGGAGACACACACACAGTTGCAGAACTGAGAGACTAATCTGGAATTCTAGGGCAGGGTTTGCTAAGAATTTCCGGAGGAGTTTTCTGCAGTGAGGGGTAGTATTTGTTGAGGGGATGATCTGATCCCAGAGCCAAGAGTCAGCAAGAGGCAGAGGAGCAGCAACACAAGGACAGTGCAGAGGAGCAGAGACCAGCAGCAGCAGCTATGCAGCCGCTATGCAGTCACTACGCAGGTGCTACGCAGACCAAGGAAAGGGCAACACTGCAGCTCCACAGGGTTTCAAAATTACGCAAAGGGTCTCTAGGGCCAGCGCAAGGCCTACGTCACCCACTCTGGGGTTAAGCAGTCCCTCTCTGGACAGCCCAGTGGCACACAGAGGCTAACTGGGCTGATGTTGGGGCTTCAAGGGTAGGGCTGGGGTTTCTAGGGCCATATCCGGGCTGAGCCTTGTAAATCCTGTTTGAGGGTTTGGATCAGTCAGAATCTTGGTCTTGGAACAACAGGTTAGCTGGAGATTTCTTTTATTCTCTGTCGGGTTTTCCAGATCTGAAACCCAGATTTGCTGTACTCAAATTCTACTTAATAAAATAAACCCTCATATCTGCTGCACCGATTTTCCCGCTTTGGGTTTTTCTAGGGACTTATGTCCAAAAATCCACGTGTCACTTTGTCTGAATGAGCGTAGTATTTAGTAAATGATCTGCATGCGTAGACTGTTAGTTGTGTTTACTTCGGTATTTTCTGAATCTAATTTCTGAAGATAACTTGTATAATTTAAATCAAGTAGGAGAAGTAAACCATGATACTGCAGTAGAATTTTCACACAAACATGTTCTTAGATATCTTCAAGGAACAATCAAGCTTGGATTGAAATACACCCGAGGCAATGACCTCAGGTTGAGTGGGTTCACTTACGCAGATTGGGCTGGGAGCCCAGTAGATCGGAAATGTACTAGTGGTAATTGTTTCAGTGTTGGATCAAGAATGACCTCTTAGTGTAGCAGAAAACAAAAAATCTGTGGCTCTGAGCTCAACAGAGGCTGAATATATGGCAGCAAGCACGACTTCGTGTGAGGCCATATGGCTTCGGAAATTGCTTGTGAACTTACTCAAGGAAAAGATGGAGGCGACCAACATTCTATGTGATAATCAGAGTTGGATGCAACTCTTTGAAAATCTTGTGTTTCATGATTGGTCGAAGCACATTGACATCAGGTGTCATTTCATCAGAGACTGTGTCCAACGGGGTGTTGTACAATTGCAGTACACTCCTACAAGAGAACAAGTGGCGGATATCCTCACGAAAGCTCTAGGGAAGATTAAGTTTGTCTATTTCAGAGAAAATATGGGGATGATCAAGAATCCATTTCAGTAGCAGAAATGGATAGGCTCAGGATTCAGAGGGCGTTGCAGTACAAATGAGGTAGTGACAGTGACAGTGTCACGGGCAGCAGTACAGAAGACAGCAGCGCAACAAATGAGGGCAGCAGCCAGGCATCAGCAACGCAGTGGATGCTTCAAGACAGAGCAACATGCAGTAGGCATATTGCTAGAACACTTTCCTTGCTAAGAGGGAGTGTTGATTTTTGTAGCATCGGAAAGTGTTCCATGTCTCAAAAGTTGTAAGGACGCTTGGACATCAATATTCGAAATAACCCAGAAACCGTTAGTGGAAATTCCACTCGGTTTATGTTCTATTAAAATAATTAATTATTTTAATGGAGACCCAAAGTCTAAACTTTAATTAATGGGTATGAATAAAATAGAGTGTGAATCTTTTAAAGAATGAAGATCAAGTCAAGTTTTAATCTTAGCCATTGATTAGACTTCTAATTTGGGTCGTTGATTCATCAATGAGAAGATTATAAAAGAAGGCTTGAGGGTCATTTAGAAAGTAAGTCGAACATACACTTAGTAACCCGAAGGAAGTCGATTATGAAGGAATAGAATTCGATTTCAGAGGGAGAGTTGCAGGGCAGAGGAAGCAGAGGGAGTTAGTAGTGACAAGGGTCGAGGAAAGAAGGACGCAAAAGGTCGGAGAAGGCAATGCACAAAGCTCACGCAGAGTGATGCAGTCTCATGCAGGCACTGCCCAGAGAGACACGCAGAGGGACGCAGAGGGAAGCTGAGTCTTACGAGTGTTAGAAATTCTCTAGAGGGTTCGTGAGAATTTATCTTAGGTGTTTTCTAAAGAAGTCTGCCAGTATTTTCCTTGTAAACAATTTCATTTTTGAAAAATAATATATAAACCCTCATCTGCTGCAC
Organism: Pinus albicaulis; assembly: GCA_034641835.2. Lineage (NCBI taxonomy): Eukaryota > Viridiplantae > Streptophyta > Pinopsida > Pinales > Pinaceae > Pinus > Pinus albicaulis. The sequence goes on from MU968307.1 coordinate 3,687,231, forward strand.
TGGTTTTCCCGCATTTGGTTTTTCCGGGGACAATTGTCCAAAAATAAGTGTGTCTATGTGAATTATTATTATGCTTGTATTTATTACTGTTCTATTCTCTGCATTTGCTTGAGTGAATGCTGCAGTAGTATTTATTTCGAAATTTACTGGAAGAATTCTGTAAATAAATTATTGGAAATAATAAGTAGGAGAAATAAATCTATCACTGCAGAAGTATTTTCAGGATTGAAATTTTCACACCTAGTGCTAGTGCAGTATAGTGCAAAAAATAAGATCAACATAAGGAGCCTAGAAGAGCGGTGACAAGGGTCTTAGAGGCATACTGGTGTCAAGGGTCTGTGTCATGGTTGTGGTACTCGTCAATTGAAGATCTATATGAAGATTTACTATTGGGTTTTCCTCTCCAAGAGGGAGAGGTTTTGGCCTTGGCTTGCTAGCCTAAATTTTGTCTCTTGTGCATTTGATAATTGACTTGATAAAGAATGTAATAATCTAATGAAGATAATATCTAAGTGAAAGAAACATAACAAAATCACAAGTAATTATCATGAAAGAGAAATTTTAATAAAAGCCCTAATTTCTCAACTCTACAAACCCGCAACAGCTAGAGAACTATAATAAGGAGATGTCCAAGGCGAAGAGGATGATCCTCGATGGAGTTCAAGATCATATAGTCTCACATCTATCTAGCAAGAATACTGCCAAAGAAATGTGGGATGCTCGCGCAACGCTTTTCCAGAATCCTTCCGAGAATCAAAAGATGTTCTTGAAAGAGAAGTTGAGGACCACCAGGATGCAAAAGGGTGAAGCGGTCACTCTTTATCTTACTAGAATTCAGAGTGTCCAAGATGAGCTTGTTGCAGTTGGAAAAACACCTCAAGAGAGCGAGCTAGCACTTACAACTCTCAATGGTTTCACGTAGGAGTGGGCTACCTTTGTGCAAGGTATCACTGGATGAGATAATCTATGAGGTTGGGATCGATTTTGGGTTATTTCACACAAGAGGAGATGAGGCTTGCTTTGGTTGAGAACAATATCAGTGGCAGCAGTAGCAAAGGATTGAATAGTATGAAATAGGAGGAGAATGTAGCCCTTGCATCAAAGGGGAAGGCAAAGAAAGGTACCAGTTAGGGAAAAGGCTCATAGGGGGAGAAAAGAAGGAGCTGTCGAAGATTAAGTGCTTTAGATGTGGTAAATTTGGTCACTACAGTACCCATTGTCCAAAGAGAAAGATGGACAAGAAGGAGAAGTAGAAGTAGGCGACAACTTCGATAGAGATTGATGATTTGTCTTCTAGATTGGAGGACAAATTCACTTTGTATGCAGCCATACCTCAAGGAGAGAAGTGGGGTGACATTGAACTCTAGTCACTAGAGTTGCAAGAGTTTTGGGCAGGGTCCATAGAAGAGGAGCAACATTGGTAGTATACACTTCTCGTGGATCAATACCCTTGCTACAAGGGCCCACAATATTCAGTAGTAGGTGAATCAGTGTCAAATGACACAGTCAGGTCTTGAGGGATAGTTGTAGTACTTGTTGCAGTCAGTTATTGAAGGGTGCAGAACCAATAAGGGCGCAGACAAACTCAGTAGACAGTGCAAAGAGCAGTAGCAGTGAACGACTCAGGAGACAGTTGTAGTTCATAGACATAGTTGATTTAGAGTTTGGTTCTCAGTTGCAGCAACAACAACAACATGAGATCAGGCGCAACACAATGCAAATTTGGCAACAATGGAGGAGGCACAATACAATGTCAACAATAACATAAATGTGGGGTGATTCAGCTATAGAGTAGCGGATGAATCAGAGTATGCGCAATGGCTTGGGGGGCAGTGGCAGGTTGTCACAGTTGTCAGACATCAAGAACGTATGGGAGGATGTTAAGGGACAGAGAGAACACCTTCCTCGCTAAGATGGAGTGTTAGTTTTTTTAGCATCGGACAGGTGTTCTAGTCTCAACTTTGGTCAGAGAGGCTAAGAAACACAAGATCTCCAAAACTCAGAAAAGGTTTCAGGAGAAAACACCTAGAGATAGCTCAATTAAGTTAATTGATCAATAATTAAATATTTCCTAAGTCTAACTTAAGAAAAGTGATTAATTAGCAACACTTAATTGAGAAAGGTGAGAATTCTATAGAAACTCAATGGATCGAGTTTGAGATGGTCTTAACCATTGATGAGGATCTAATCATGGTTGTTGGTTCACCAACGAGAGATTATAAGAGCAACTCGATGGGTAGATTGAGAGCACACTAGTGAGGTCAAGTTCCTTGGCAAATCGAGCTACCCAGCTGCAGAGATCGAGCAAGGGAGAGAAGTTCGAGCTAGAAGGGACGCAGAGAAAGAGAGGTAGGAGAAAAAGTGAATTTCGAAGGAATTTCAAGTTTCAGAGAGGCGAGAGGCTAAGTTCTTACAGGAGAGGATGTGCAAGGATTGCGTAGGGAACCTTAGTGAGCCAATTCGATTTGACTGAGGAGGATGTCGATTTAGTTGTTGGAGGTCGGTATAATTTTCTAGAGGGTCAGAGAATCACTTCTAGTAACAACAACAGGTAGGACGTTTAATTCATAGGTAGTTCTAGGCAGTGTGAGTTATAGGCTACGCAGGGGTATTCCAGGGCTAGTTTCTGAGCAGTAGTTGGTTGCAGGATTGCTTGTGGAAAAGGGGAAATTTCCCTTAATAATTTTGGCTAGATTGTTTGTTGTGGATTGCTAGATTGTACTTAGATTTTCATTGCAGCATAGTAATAATGAAACCCTCATCTATTGCATCGATTTTCCCACATTGGGTTTTTCTGGTGACATTTGTCCAAAAATAACAGTCATTTTTATTGTGTGCGTGCTATCATTTTCTCAGTTTCTAGTTTATTTCAGCAACGTATTTCATTTGGGAAAAATTGCAGTGCAATTTATTTGTTGTTTGCCTTAGCAAATAAACTACATAATTAATCAGTTAGGAGAATAAAATTCCAGTTGCTGCAATTTAAGTAAATTTCCAATGATATCAAAGCGAGTTTGACAGATCAGGAGCTCAGTAGCAAAGAGGATGGCAACACAAGTACTCCCCCTGCGATCATGACACCTCTTCCTACAACATTTTCTCACCCTTTGTTGTCAATGGAAAAGGGTAACTCACCCTGACAAACGTCATCCTGCGGACCTGTACACACCTCAACTCCCCTTTTTTTACTTATTTAGATAAGAGAAAGAGTCTAATGAGAACTTGCGAGAATCCCAAGCTTTAGGAAAAGATACTCAAATGCTTCATGAGGTAATGGTTTGGTAAAGATGTCAGCAATTTGTTCCTTTGTACCAACATATTCATGCTTGATATTCTTTTCGGTGACCTACTCTCCAACGAAATGATATTTGATCGGAATGCGCTTTGTTTTGGAATGCATCACAGGATTCTTGGAGATACTGATGGCACTGGTGTTATCGCAAAAGATGGGAATAGGCTCATGAAACTTGACTTGAAGATCTTGCAAAGTTTGCTTCATCCAGAGAACTTGAGTACAACAAGCTGCTGTTGCGATATATTTTGCTTCTGCTGTGGATAATGAGATTGAAGACTGCTTTTTACTTAACCATGAAACAAGGCAACCAACTAGATAGAATGCTGCCCCGCTAGTACTCTTTCGATCATAAACACCTCCTGCCCAATCTGCATCTGTATAAGCTTGGGTAACCAAATTAGTTCCTTTGGGATACCATAAACCATATTTTGTTGTGCCCTTGAGATATCGAAGAATTCTTTTGACGACAATAATATGAGATTCTTTTGGTACCGCTTGGAATCTTGCTTCTTGTCCAACTGCCTGCATCACATCTGGCCGAGAAGCTGTCACATATAGAAGAGTGCCAATTATAGATCTATACAACCTCTGGTCCACATCCTTTGACGAATCTTCTAAACTTAACTTGCAACCTGTTACCATTGGGGGAAGGACAGGCTTGCAATCTTCCATCTTGTTGAAATTTGCAACAAGAAACAATGAAATTGGCATCCGGAAACAACACACACACTGGTGTGGGATCACAGGTCACACAGTGATGGGTCCTAGTGATACATTAGTGTGCAACCAATCTATTAAATAAATTGGAAAATTAATTGTAATCTTATCTTATAACAACTTGTAATAGTTAACTAAGTGTGATAGACTTAGTTAGCTCAAGAATTTCGAGTTGAGGGTCAAAGGATAGGCATGTAGAGTGATTCTATTATTAATAGGATCCAGTTGCAGTTGTAACACTAGTGTAGTGTGGGTGGGATCAGTTAACTCACAATAATTGAGTTAAAATCAGTTTAACTAGTTCTAACTGTTTGATGAGCTAGTGGAAGATCAAGTGAATTAAAATAGATGTAATTCACCAATAGTGATCTACCAAGTAACTGATGATTCACTATTTATAGTTGCATGCATGCTAATTCTGGTGGATACCCAGTTGAGACAAAGTTTCAAGGCTAGTAAACTATCAGTTGTATTTTAGGCAAACTGCCCAGGTGCAGTTATAAAACCATGGGAAGCCCATGATGAATTGCGCAATCAAAGAAGGTTGAATTTCCTATTTAATAGCGGTTTAATTCTCTAGGGATTGCATAAGCAGGGTAGGCTGATAATTGGCTATGTGTTTGTCCAATTTTGCCTAGATCAGTGTGAAGCAATTGGTAGAGTGTATGAGGTTGTTGTGATCACAAATACATTATATTGTTTCATGATTCCTTGGTTGATTACACAATAAATATGGAGGGGCTTTGAGCAGATGCTTTCCCCAGGAATATCTGGTGTTGTGTATTGATTAACTTCTTTCTCTTACTTGCATGTGATTGAGCGATCGTGTTTTATATTGCGCAAATATTGTAGAGGGATTCAGTATCTTGTTTTAATACATTACATGATCGAATTGAACCCATTGATATAATTTATACATGGTATTATAGCTGTCTTAGAGATTTTATACATGGTATCAGAGCACTAGGAATCACAATAGTGGAGAAGAAATTGGGTTTGTGTTGAACAATATTCAAATTTGCAGGTACTTTCTTTGGAGCTATAAGTGGATCAAGATGTCTTTCAATGGTTTGAGACTCAAATATGCACTCGAGGGAAATTCAAATTATATTGCATGGAAGGACAGGATGGAGGCAGTGTTGGAGGACAATGGGTTGAATGAATTCATAGATAATGATATTCCTAAGCCCGCAGCAACAGATGCCCAACTTCTTGATGCATGGCAGAAAAAGGTAGCAAAGGCGAGGATGATCTTGTTAGAGAGAGTTCGAGATCACATTGTCTCGAGTCTCCATGGAAAGACAACTCCATATGCTATGTGGAAGGCCTTTAAAAATCTGTTTCAAAGCAGAAGTGACCACAGAAAATTGGCCCTCAAGGACAAGCTCAGGAAAATAAAAAACAAGAAGGACAACAAGAAGCCTCTAGGAGCTGCAACGGGTGAAGCTTTGGCCTCACAGCTTGAGTTGGACTTCTCTCTCATCGCATGCATGGCGTCAATTGTGATGGGATCTATGTGGTACCTGGATAGTGGAGCATCTTTCCCCATGACAGGAAACGAAGAACTCTTTAGTAGCTTTGAGGAGAAGGATCTTCAGATGCACATTGAGATGGGTGATGACAGGGGGTATAGCGCTACTGGATTGGTACAGTTGCTTTCCAGAGACAGTCAGGTAAACGTTTCTTATTAAAAGATGTTATGCATGTACCAGGCTTGAAAAAGAATTTAGTTTCAGTTGCTATGTTGGAGTATCTTGGATATGATGTGGTTTTCAGTGAAGGAAAGGCATTCCTACATCACAAAGCCACAACACAGGGAAAGAAGATTGGGGTTCGTGTGAAGAACCTCTACATACTTGATGTAGATGGCTGCACAACATTAAGCAGTAAAGCAGGGAAAGTGGTGAGCCAGGATATAGGTGAGTTATGGCATAGGAGATTGGCCATATACACCATAGTGCTTTGAGGATCATGCAGCATATTTCTACAGGTCTTCAAAAGGGTACTCTTGCGCAGATAAACACATGCAAGGGATGTACCATGGGGAAGTATGAGAAAGGCATGCGATTGTCCCTTGAGAGGGAGCTTGATTTGCATGCAGATGAGGAACTCTTAGTTCCAAAGGATGAACCTCAGGAGGTGGTACAGCCATAAGCAGAGGATCATGGAGTGGCAAAAACCACTCATGCAGAGCCATCCACCAGAAATGGTAGGAAGCGCACCAGAGAGGCTGACAAATTGATGCTAGATGTGACAAAGCATGTAGAAGCACCTACATCATAGCGCAGGCAGAGAAGGTCCCCAAACAAGTACACTGGATACATGGCTCTTATGAGTGAGTGTATTGTGACAAAACCATCCTCTTTTGATGAAGCAGTGCAGCAGCCAACATGGGTTGATGCCATGGTTGAGGAGGATGACTCCATTATCAGAAACAACGCATGGGAAGTGGTCCCAAGACCAGTGGGGAAGTCAGTGGTTGGATTCAGGTGGATCTACAAGGTGAAGAAAACAAAGACCTCCAGGAGGGGGGAATTTTGAGCCAGATGGGCAGAGGGAGTACATGCAACTGTACCTCCAGGTGTGACGTGGGGCGATGTGGAAATATGATCCCAAGAAGAAATTTGGGCAGGATCCATTGAGATGGTGTGTCTCATGGATCGAGCCTGGCTACAAGGAGCCCACAATACAAAAATAGCAAGAAGGATCAGTTAGATTGATGTAGTCAGATGTCAGGAGGACAAAAATTAGAGTGACAGGTGTCATAGCGCAGATCAAAGTTGGCAACAGTGCAGAGTGCATGGATGGATATTTCAACAACGCAGAGAGTCCAGTAGACATGTGTAGTAGCTAGCAAAAGTTAGAAGACTCTGATGACAGATGCATTATATTGATTCAGTTGTATGGAGGCTATTCAGTTTCAGGAGAGTTGCATGTGTGAACAACACTAGGAAGTGTTGCATGCAAGAAGATTCCAAAGGTATCAGATCAGGACAGATTGATTCCTTTCTTGTTGAGAGGGAGTGTTGAAATTTGAAACAAGAAACAATGAAATTGGCATCCAGAAATAACACACACACTAGTGTGGGATCACAAGTCACACAATTATGGGTCCTAGCAATACATTAGTGTGCAACCAATTTATTAAATGAATTGGAAAATTAATTGAAATCTTATCTCATAACAACTTGTAATAGTTAACTAAGTGTGATAGACTTAGTTAGCTTAAGAATTTTGAGTTGAGGGTCAAAGGATAGGCATGTAGAGTGATTCTATTATTAAGAGGGTCCAGTTGCAGTTGTAGCACTAGTGTAGTGTGGGTGGGATCAGTTAACTCACAATAATTGAGTAAAAATCAGTTTAACTAATTCTAACTGTTTGATGAGCTAGTGGAAGATCAAGTGAATTAAAATAGATTTAATTCACTAGTAGTGATCTACCAAGTAATTGATGATTCACTATTTATAGTTGCATGCATGCTAATTCTGGTGGATACCCAGTTGAGACAAAGGTTCAAGGCTAGTAAACTATCAGTTGTATTTTAGGAAAATTGCCCAGGTGCAGTTATAAAACCATGGGAAGCCCATGATGAATTGCACAATCAAGGAAGGCTGAATTTCCTATTTAATAGGGGTTTAATCCTCTAGGGATTGAGTAAGCAGGGTAGGCTGAGGGTAGGCTGATAATTGGCTATGTGTTTGTCCAATTTTGCCTAGATCAATGTGAAGCAATTGGTAGAGCGTATGAGGTTGTGGTGATCACAAATACATTGTATTGTTTCATGATTCCTTGGTTGATTATACAATAAAGATGGAGGGGTTTTGAGCAGTTGCTTTCCCCAGTAATATCTAGTGTTGTGTATTGATTAACTTCTTTCTCTTACTTGCATGTGATTGAGTGATTGTGTTTTATATTCCGCAAATATTGTAGAAGGATTCAGTTTCTTGTTTTACTACATTACATGATTGAATTGAATCCATTGATATAATTTCTACATGGTATTATAGTCGTGTTAGAGATTTTCTACACATCTTGAATTTCTTGAGCATTTCCTTGATGTACTTGGTTTGATATATAAATATTCCTTTATCCTGCTGAGATATTTGAAGCCCTAAAAAGTATGTCAACTTGCCAAGTAGAGACATTTCAAACTCACTTTGCATCTTTGTGGCAAAGTTTTTACTTAATCTGTCATTATTGCTTCCAAAAATTGTATCATCTACATATACCTCGATAATTGTTAGGTTTTCTTGATCCACATTCACATAGATATTGTTGTCGGCGCTTCCTTTCTTGAATCCTTGTTGATGTAGATATCCATCAAGACGAGCATACCAAGCTCTAGGAGCTTGCTTGAGACCATATAGTGCTTTCTTTAATCTGAAGACAATCTTCCTTTTCAGAGAGCAGAAAACCTTCGGGTTGTTCAATGTAAACTTCTTCTTCCAATTCACCATTTAGAAAGGCTGACTTGAACATCCATTTGGTAGACCTTGAGTTTTCTCGAGCATGCATAAGCCAGAAACATTCTGATAACTTCCATTCCGGCAACGGGAGCAAACGTTTCTTCAAAATCAATTCCTTCAACTTGTGCATATCCTTTGCAGGCTAATCTTGCCTTATTCCTGGTAACATGTCCATATTTGTTTCTGAAGACCCATTTAGTTCCAATATCATTTTTATCCTTTGGTCGTGGAACCAATTCCCAAGTATCGTTCTTCTCAATTTGATCCAGTTCTTCATTTATAGCTGCTACCCAATGTTCATCTTGATTCGCTTCCTCAAAATTTCTAGGCTAAAAGTTGCTAAAAAAGCAAGGTGGGCTTGTTGTGATGAACAAAGCTGTCGACGTCTTCTGGTTCCAATTCCTTCATTTATGTTGTTGATGATTTGATTTGACGGATGATTCTTTTGACACCATTATTTTAAAACTTTTGGAGAATTTTCTTGTACATCCTGCTGATCATTTCTTATTTCCTCTTGGTTGACTGTTGTTTCCTTATTTGATTGGTCTTGTTCTGGAGCTTCTTCTTCATCCTTCACATATTCTCCCTCAGATCCCTCAGATTTGCTTGAAGGGACAATCTCATCGTCAACCTTTGTAGCACAATTTTCATCAAAATTAACATTTATGCTTTCCACTATTTATTTTCGCCTCAGATTATAGCATCTATAAGCCTTCCTTTTGCATGAATAACCAACGAAAATACCTTCATCGACACAGGAATCGAACTTGCCCAATTTTTTATCTTCTCTTTTGATGTAGCATTTGCTTCCAAATATTTTGAAGTATTTGACGTTAGCCAGTCTTCCTTTCCATAATTCGTATGGAGTCATGTTACAGTTGTTCTTTAACATACCTCTGTTTATAATGAATACATCTGTATTGATTGCTTGAACCCAGAATTTATCATCTAATTTTGAGTCATTTAACATTGTTCTGGCCATTTCCTGTACGGTTTTGTTTTGTCTTTCAACAACTCCATTTTGCTGCAGTGTTCTGGCTGTTGAGAATTGCCTTTTTCTTCCATTTTCATCACAGTACTACTGAAAAACCTTGGAAGTGAATTTTCCGCCATTATCTAATCTCACACATTTGATCTTCAAATCAGTTTCATTTTCAACCAATTCCTTGTAGATTATAAAACACTCGAATGCCTTAGTCTTTTTCTTTAAGAAGTTGACGGCTATCATTCTGGTGTAATCATCTATCATTAGCATAAAATATAATCTCCATCTAAACCTTTTGTTCTCATAGGACCACATAGATCATTATGTACTAATTCCAATGGACGTGTACTAGATGCAAAGTGTTCTTTTGTGAAACGGAGTAGGGAATGAGAGGGGCAATCCTGGGCCACATATCGGGGCATAGGGGCAGCGAGATAAGGGGAAGCCCACACCTGGGTGTATAATGTGTAGGAGGGAGCAATCGTGGTACATGAGGTGTCCCGACATTGATTTTTCCACCCTTTTTTATATGCCTTTTCTTTTTATGAATTTTCTTTAATTAATTGCTCAAGGCTCAAGGATGAGAGCATGGTGTGTCAGATATAGCAGTGGTTACCCCCTTTAAGGTAGGGCAGTTAATTGCCCTCCACGAGGTGGGACAATCATGGGTTCTTGTATGACAAAGGACACTCATCCAGGGCCAATGGAATCAGGGTGATGGCCATGGTTAAGGGGTACAGCTCATGCATTGGCTTTTTCCCATGTGCTAATTATTTTTGTCTTGGCCATCTTTTGCATTTTGTGGTACAATTTCATGTTAAGTGCAATCAATTATGCTTTTTCTTTTTCATTTAGCTGCTTCAACCTCTGGAGCATCATTCTAGGCCTGACCCCAGGTGGGGGCAAGGGGATAGGAAAGCTGGCCCTATGTGGACCCATGTGGGCTGTGTGGACCCAGGTGGGAGAAATAATGAATGGGAGTATAATGAGTGGAAGGGGAGTAATACATACGGATAAAGGAGAGGGACCACACCCAAAGTTAGGGTTTCCCAAGTAGTACCACCCTAGAACCAAATGGTCAATAAAGGAGATCCCACAGGACTAAGATGCAGGGGTACACCCAAAATAGATTAGGGAATAGCAGCACAGACTAAGCCCACTCTTTCCGCCAAATCCCCCGATCATTCCATGCCCAGAAGTATCCATGATAAGTAAACCCAATACTCAATTACCAAATAACAAGACATACCTTTAGATTCAGGAGGTCCACCTTCAAACATACAATCAATACAAATGGGTGAGGGACCACATGGCATGCTTAGGTGGTAGAGAAATGGCACAACGAGCTAGTAAGAGGCTGCTGGCTGACGGCTGAGGTCCACCTAGGAGAAATTTTTTCTCCTGGGGATATCACCCACAAAGTGGTGGGTAAAATTTGGCTCCAACTGGGACGTGATCTCTCGAAGAAGTGGGCAAGGCTACTTGAACAAGAAGTAACGAGAACTCCAACAATATCTTGGTTACTGTAGACCTGTTATATGCACACGTCAAAGATCAAACTATGGGGTAGCATGCTTTTCACAATGTCTTATGATCACCCATGCTTAATGTTAGCCCATAAAACTAACAAGTAATAAAATATGCAAATTTTAATCTAAATGCATCTAATCTATCATGAGAAGTATCATATGCGGTTAGTTCTAATGCAAAAATCAGCATGCGATACATCCTACTCTAACATGCATATAGATATGCTACCACTATGTAATCATAAAGGCAGTGCAACCAACATATCATCATATCAATATCAATATACTTGTGCCTGCCATTATGATTACTGATGTAAAAAATCTCAAATTGAATGTGGTCATAGTCACATGGAGGATGAAGGGGGTGGGAGGTAGGAGAAAATGATCTCCATTCGAGGTGAAAGGAAGCTGTAGGAGAAAGAAAATAAGTCGACATAGAAGTGTTAGGCTTTCCCTCCAAGTACAAAATGGAGTAATGGATGATCACTCTGAAGAACTCCCTATCCCGATCATTGATTATAGTATTATGCTATGTAGATGCCACAAGGTCGTGATGAGAGGGGACGGAAGGGCAAGGGAAAGAAGGGGTGCAAAAATTAGGTTGCTCACGGTGATGGTCACATTGGAGAGGGAAGTTTATAGAGCGCTCATTACTATGAGAGTATGTTGAAGGAGACAAAGTGTACTCAATGAGGGGCTCTTCCTTAACACTATACTTAGAAGGGGAAAGGGCTCATGGATACTTGAAATCACATGATAAGGGGTAAGGGAACCAATTGCGAAAGACTCAAGGTGATGAACAAGAGAAAAGGGTAAAGGGGAAGGTCAAGTTTCAATGGGACTCTTTTCTTGAGAATCCAACTAGACGGGTTCAAGTGGTTTGAATATATTCCCAGAATCTTAAGGAAGGTAGGTATGAACAAAGGCTTTATCAATCCCATCACTGTTGGTGTCAAAGATAGGGCGTTCCCAAAAAGGAGAGTCGGTTATCTCCAATTTCTTCTTTTCATGCAATGGAAAACAATAATTTTTCCTTCCTAAGGGTATCGATGGACAGGTACTCATTGATAATGCCCGAGAGAAAGGGGATGCCAACCTTAGCCTCATCCTCTTTGTCAGTATCATAAATAGGAGCACAATCAAATGGAGGCCCAACAGTTTTCCATTTCTCTTTTTTGATGTGGAAATAATATTCAATGTTATTTTCCAAGGAGCTCATGGGATCACCTACCTCAAGGTTCTCAAAAGGAGAGTCATCAGGGGTGACACCTTCGAGAAATGCAAGGGCAGCCTCAACTTTACTTTCCATAGCCTTGTCACACATGTTCTCAAAATCATCCCATTCATCATGTAGCCTTGACAAGGACTCATCTTCCTTGTTGATTTTTGGTAGCATCGGAAGTGCTCTAAGTCTCAAATTTTGTGAAGACGCTTAGACACACGTATTCCAAAGAACCCAGAAATCGTTTGTGGAAATTCCACTCAGAACATGTTTTATTAAAATAATTAATTATTGTAATGGCGACCCTAAGTCTAAACTTAGGGAAATTAAATAATTAAAGGGAATTTATAAAGTAGAGTGTGAATCTTCTAAAAAACACTGATCGAGTCAAGTTATGATCTTAGCCGTTGATATCTCAACGAGAAAATTATAAAAGAAGACTCAAGGGTCATTTGGAAAATACACCAGTGCAGATACTAAGTTGCCCGAGTAAATCGATTTTCTCAGTGGTCAAAGTTTGGCAAGAGAAAATCGACTTAGAGGGAGAGTAGCAGGTGGAGGACAGGCAGAGAGGGTTCAACAACAATCTGGGGTGCAGGAGCAGGTTACGCAGTGCTAGGAAGAGACAACACAGTAGGGTTTTGAGGGGAGCAACGCAGAAGGGTGACGCAATTCTGCGTAGTCCCCATGCAGAGCCAGCACAATGATGACATAGGAGGCTCAGGAGGGTATTTTCGGGGCCGTTTCTCCTCATCTGATTATTTTGTGAGGAATTTCTCCAGTGTTTTCATTGGGAATTTCTCTTCATCACTGCTGATTGTAAATTGTACAAGAAGATTCTGCTGAATAATAGAAAACCTCATCTGCTGAACTGATTTTCCCACATTGGGTTTTTCCGGGGACAATTGTCTAAAATATCCGTCATTTGTGTGCTAGTATTTTCCATATTGTTTTGCTCAGTAATTATATGGTGAATTCTGCATTTGAATTTATTTCGATATTTACTTAAGAGACTTATGCAAATAACTTATTTCTGAATAATAAGTAGAAGAAATAACATCATATAATGCAGTAGGATTAATTAAATATCTCCGAAACCAGACGAAATTTCCCAAATCCCTTTTTGGGTCTTGTAGATCATATGTACTCTAGTTCCTCCACAAATTTTGGGATCTAGAGCACATTCGATGCTACCCAAACTACACAAAATCTCCACACTCCCTCTTAGCACGGAGTGTGCTCTAGCAATAAATCACACCATGTATCACAAGATTTTGGGCACTGGTTTCTGTGTTGTTGATGCTTGGCCTGCTGCCACTCAACTCTACACTGCTACTGCCTTTCTATACTGCTACCCATGATGTTGTCACCGCCACTGCCACATTTGTACTGCAACTCCCTCTCAATCTGCTGCATTTGTGCTGCCCATAGCACTACCACTGCTAACTGCTGTACTGCAACTTCAGTTGCTAAGAGAAGCAACTAAATCTCCCGCGCAATCTTTGACAAACAATTCAGTTGGGCTGCAACCTCACCACTGAGGCTCTATCGGCTGTTGATCTATGCTGACATCTGAAGGATGATGCACCGCTACAGCTCTGCACTGCATAAGCAGACTCCCTCTGCACTTCTGAAGTCACATCATCTCCTTGTGCTGAAATCTCTAACACTGCTGCTGCACTGCGCTGTCCTCCTAAAGCCTCCATGCTGTTGCAGCTCTATGTTACTGAAGTCACATTATCCCCTACGCTACTGCTGCCTCTACGTTGTTGTTGCATATGCACTGCGCTGCTCCTGCCAGCCTTCAGATCTGCCTCTGCTTCATCCGTGATCTATGCACCCACTGCTCCACTTGTCTCGCTACTGTCTTAAGGCTCTCGTAGCTCGGATGTGATCCAGGAGATGAGCTGCTCAAGGATCCCGCCCTCATTCTTTAGCTGCTCTACAGATCCATGTCGCCCAACTTTTGTGGTTCATGAGCGCTCATGGCTGCATCATCTTCTGACCCATCATCCGCCACAGCAGCCTTGGCTGACACAGTGATTTTATAGGCTATAGTCCCCGAAAAAACCCAATGCAGGAAAACCGGTCTCTGGCTGCTGGAGGGTTTTATTATTAAGAGTATTCTGAATACAACAAATTCTGGGTTCCAGATCTGGAAATCCTGACAGAGAAAATATAGATCTGCAACTCACCGGTTGTTTGGAAGCCAAAATATTGACTGATCCACACCCTCAAACGTGATTTACAGGACTCAGTGAAAATTAGGCCCTAGAAATCCCAGCGTTGCCCCTGAAGCCCCTGCGTCAGCCTCTACAGTCTCTGTGTCCCTCAGCACTAGCCTAGAAAGGGCTACGTAACCCCAGACTAGGTGACGCATTCCCTACGCTGCTCGTAAGGGTCTCTGCGTAACCTTTGAGGGTTTCTAGTTGTCTTACGCTACCCTGGGAGTGACTGCGCAGCACCTGCGTAGTTGGAGCTACCCCTGCGCTGCGCAATTGCTGCCCTCTTGCTACTGATGCTCCTACTTCTCTGTGCTGCCTTTCTGAAGCTGCTTTTTGTCTCTTGCTGATTCTAAACATTAGGATCAAATCATCCCCTTTGTCCAAACTCCCCTCTCTGTAGCTGAAACACTTCTGAGAATTCTCAGCAAACCCTATCCTAGAATATCAACTTAGCTTCAATGCTCTGCCTCTATGTGTCTTTACAAATGACCCAAGGCCTTTCCTTTATAATTTTCTTGTTGGGAAACCAACGACCATGATCAGATCTTGAATCAATGGCTAAGATTAAAAGAAAGCTTGATCTGTGTGACTTAAGGCAATCTCATCACACGTTTAATTTAATTAACTTTACTTATTTAATTTTCCTAAGTTTAGACTTAGGAAATACATTAAAATAATTAATTAATTAAATATCTCCCAAACCAGATGAAATTTCCCAAATCCCTTTTTGGGTCTTGTGGATCATATGTAGTCTAGTCCCTCCAGAAATTTTGGGAGCTAGAGCACATCCGATACTACCCCAACTACACAATATCTCAACACTTCTTACATGCCAGGGCTGCATCTTCCTCTTCCTCCTCCTTTACCTTGCTTGAACCGATGCTGGTTTGCCTCTTGGTCATTTGGAAGATCTCCTCTTATCGAAAGATAGTCCACATATCGTCCCAGTTTGGAAGATCCACTCTTCCCAAAATGCTTTGGAAAAATGTTTCCCAGTTCTCTGTGACTGCATTTAGAGCAGTCCTCACCATGACATCATCCTCCACCTTGACCCCCATGGCAGACAGCTAATCCCAAATTGACTGCAACCTGAAGAGGAAAGGATCGATTTCCTCTCCCTTAGACATCATAAATAACCTCAGTTGGTTCTCGAGAAGCATCTTTCTCTGGACAGATTTCCCTTGATACAGTGTGGTTAAGGCTTTCCACATCTCATTAGTCGTATTCTTCTCCGCTGTGTGGTACCACATGATCTTTAACCTGGTCCATGATGAAGCACTTGGCATGTGCTACTGCTTCATTATGCTTCGCCAGGAGAAGAACATCGGTTGGTGTAGCCAAGACTTTTTCTACATGCTCCCTCAAGCCGCATGCCTCCAGGACGACTAGGATTATGGCCTTCCAGATAACAAAGTTGGATAAGCCGTCCAACCTATCCTAATCATGCAGTCCGTGTGGCGCCATCTGCTCAGATCTTTGTCGGAACAATTCTTCCTCTCCCCGCTTCTCAACAAAAGCTCAGATCCAGGGTCATTGGCGAAAAAAAAGGCACTCTCTACTCCCTCTGGCAACTGATTTCCTTGGAAATCTGCCAAACACAACGAATCAGCTCTCTTCGATCACCCTATGATCGATCCTAAGATTTCTTTTGGCAATGAAATTTTTCTGAGCAGCTGTTCTCCTCCCGCTCTTTGTCAACTTAGCTTAGGCATGATTATGCACTGGCAGAATCTGCACCCCACCAGCAATTGCTGAATATCTGAAGCCTTGCTTCCGGAACATAACAAATCTGCACAACACTCGAAACTGGATTGCGTCACCTTGGTTGGGACTGTGTCAGCCCCTGTGTGGCTCTTGCTGCCTCTGCGTCCTTCTGGTGCTGCGCTGCCTTCTCTGGATTCTCTGCCGCTTCAGCTGCTCTCTGCAGCACAAATTTCTTCAGCCGATTTGCCTGCGTCAACTCTGCATGGTTCTTGCTGCCCCTGCTGGGCTCTGGCTAGACTGCGTCCCAGATTTTTCGGACAAATGTCCCCAGAAAAATCTAATGTGGGAAAACTGGTGCAACTAGCTCTGGAGGGTTTTCATTATTATGCAGAATCTAAGTACAACAATCCTGGGCACCAAGACTGGTTCACCCGACACAGAAAGAAAATGGCAATAATACCTCTATCCTTGGAGACAAAATATGGCTGATTCACACCCTCAAACGGGATTTACAGAACTCGAGTCTGTTATGAATCTAATTCATAACTAAAGTGATAAATATAATCATTAATAGAATAAATAGAAATAAATGTAATTATTAGCTAATCAATTAGGATTAGGTTAAATAATCATTAGGTTAATGAAAAGGCATGTCTAAAAGACATGCCCATTCATGAAAAGGTACCTGCATGGGTATAAAAGCGGGACCTCATTGTAATCATTCAGTCATGTCATATCAGATCAATAAAATATTATTATTATAAATACCTCTTGTGTATTTTTATAATTAAAGCTGCTTTTACTATTAAATCTACAAATCTGCAAGTCTTCTGCTATAGTATTCACATCTATGACTTCTGCTGCTACAGTGGTATCAGAGCCATATTGAGGACAGGTTGAAGGAATGGCACACAGCGTCGTTCCACAAGCCTACGAACATAGTTTACAAGCTCGAGCACATTATTTACCATATAATGTGCCATTACGTGAAAATCCCAAACTAATTAGGAAAATTCTCGAGAAGGTTCAGCACCTAGATAAGTTATGTGCAGAATTTTCTGCAATAGTCCATAATAAAAATGAAAAATGCGGTAATAATGAGAAAGCAGTCAGTTATGCAAAGGGGAAATCAAGTAAAACATCCATGGAAAAGTCAACCAAATATATTCCCCCACCAATGCGTAATAAAAGTAAGAAGGTAGAGAATTGTTGGAAGTGTGGAGACGAATATTTCACAGGACATAAATGTGCAATTCAAAAACCTTATAACTGTGAAGCAGATTATAATGATGATGTAAATGTTAAATGTAAAAAAAATTCTGCTAGCCGGAAAACTATTAAAGAAGCTGGAAAAAGTAATGAACAGCAGAGTGTTTCATCCTCTATTTTGAAGGAAACTTGTGAAGAAACAGGAAAAGTTGAAGCTGATTTAGATGTCTTGAAGACTGAAAATTTTCTCCTAAGGAAAAGCTATCTATCAGCGCCTCTTCATGCAGAGATTAGTGAATGTCGATGGGGTGGCAGTACCCACATCACAGTAGAAGAAGTGATTGAACTTGCCAAGAAGTCTTTTAAAACTAGTAATGAAGATTTTTCAAGAAAACCCCCTCTTTCAACAAAAAATTGTGATTATCATTTAAATGCTGAATCATCATTGTCATCAGCATCAGGACATTTTGGGAACCAAAGCAAGTTGATTGGTGCTTCTCATATAGATTCAGAGAACAGTGCTATTGTCTCAAATACTTCTGCTTCAAGAGATGCAGTGCAGGCAAAGTCACCACCCATTGTGCAGAAACCTGCCATACAATCTAAGAACACTCTAATGGGAAGGCCAACAGCTCCTTATCACTCTAAATCCAGCTCAGCCAATATGAGTTCTGCTCTAAGATTGCTTCAGCCCAAGCCTGCTTCTGTTTGTGCGGGTAGAGCTCCCAGTTCGGAGCCGAGATCTGGAAAGAGGCATCCAGATGGTGATGACTCTAGGCCTCTAAAGAATTTGCTTTTTGGAACAGATGATGGTGATTCTGATGATTCTGAAGATGGCAAGCCTTTAAGTCATGACGTGTCTATATTGCAAAAAGGAGCTACAGAAAACGTATTTGCCAGAGATTCAAAGAAAAGTTGCAATTTGCTGCCTACTAACAAATGTATTCAGCCCAAAGAATCTATGCAAACATTGTCTGTGAAGCCTGGGAATGATTCAGATGATGATGTTTCCTTGCGTATGAGGTTTCCGGTAAAACAGTCGACAAAACCACCCAGTGAAGGTTCCCCTATGGGTGGTGTTGACTCCGAGGATGAGAAGCCTTTAGCATCAAGACACAAACCAAAATCTCCCAGCGAAAGTTCCCCCATGGACAGTGATGACTCTGAAGATGAGAAACCTTTATCAACAAGACACAATCTAAAACAAGCCATCGTTTTTCGTAAGACTGACGGACAGCCGGACACCTGCCCAGGCCATTGCAAACAACGCACCATCAGCCTGCCCTCGCCTTTCCGGGCAAAACATTTTTATAGCCTGCTGGTTTTCTTTTACGCAAGCGGCACTGTGTATTTTAGGATTTTCGAGATTTATCAGCGATTTTACGTCGGTTTTTCCCATTTTTGGAAATCGAGGGCAGGAGGGGCCGTATATAAAAGTGTTATTGTGACGTTCTTTGAATTTTATTTTCTTCCGCAGGGGAAAGGAGGAATAAGGGTTAGAGAAACCGAAGCCGTAGCCGGAAACGAGAGCAGCGGGAGAGCGAATTCACTGATTCCGATGTATTTCTGCTACGGATTGGTGAGATTTGCTTTATCTCGCCTGCGTTGGGGATTCAAATCCTTAACGTTAATTTCCTGCCGGCTTGGCACCAAGGTTCTGTAAATAGCATGTTATATGGTCGAGAAATCGAGCGAGACAATGCCAAGTTTTATTGATAAGAAAATAGGCTGTGCGTTGGGTGTCGAGTACGCGTTTGAATCAACAGGTGTGATGGTTTAAAAATGGACGGGTTATGATCATTCGTGCGGATAAATCGACCTCAATTACAACTATAATTAAAACAAATATAAATTATAATTATATATTATATAATTTATATAACAATTATATAATATATATTTATATACATATATATATATATAATCTGTATAATAATAATTTATATTATTGTTATTAAATTAAAAAAAAAAAAAGAGAAGATAAATTATATATATAAAGGAGTTAAATACTAAATATATATATATATATTCAAGTCTCGTATTAAGGAAGGAAAAAAGTTATTATTAGAAGAAAAATAAAATAAAAATAAAAAAATGAGAACATGGATTTAGGACGATGTGAAAAATACAAGGAAGATACCAGTGATTAAAGACATGCTTAGCAGATGGTTTCTAGTGAAGAAAATTGTCAAAAGTTAAGCTTTGAGGACAAAGCTTTTCGAAGAAGGAGGCAATGTTATGAATCTAATTCATAACTAAAGTGATAAATATAATCATTAATAGAATAAATAGAAATAAATGTAATTATTAGCTAATAAATTAGGATTAGGTTAAATAATCATTAGGTTAATGAAAAGGCATGTCTAAAAGACATGCCCATTCATGAAAAGGTACCTGCATGGGTATAAAAGCAGGACCTCATTGTAATCATTCAGTCATGTCATATCATATCAATAAAATATTATTATTATAAATACCTCTTGTGTATTTTTATAATTAAAGCTGCTTTTGCTATTAAATCTACAAATCTGCAAGTCTTCTGCTACAGTATTCACATCTACGACTTCCGCTGCTACAGAGTCCTTTTTGGCCCACCAGAAACCCCAATGTTGCTCTAAAGCCCTCTGCGTCAGCCCCTACGCTGCTCTGGAAGGGCCTGCGTCACCCTAGAAGGGCTTACGCTGCCCCTGCACTACCCTAACTATGCCTACATTAGCCCTGCATGACTCCTACTGCCTCTGCGCTGCCCCTCCTAGGCTCTGGTTGGACTCCGTAGCACTTGGCTACCTCTACGCTGGTCTGGAGTACTGCTTCTCTGCCTTCATTGTACTCTTGGCCTGGGATCACACCATCCCTTTGCCAATACTGCTCCTCATTGCCACTGAAACACTTCTAAAATTCCTCACAAACCATGCCCTAGAATCTTAGCTTAGCTTCAGTGCTCTGCCAATGTGCGCGTTCTCCAACTGACCCCAAGCCCTTTTCTTATAATTTTCTCGTTGAAACATTAACGATTGTGATCTAATCTCTAATTGACAGCTAAGATTAGAAGCTGCTTGATCCGCGTCACTTAATTCATTCTCATCACATGTTTTAATTTAATTCACTTTAATCTTTTAATTTTCCTAAGTTAGACTTAGTGTCCTTAATTAAAAAGATTAATTAATTAAATATCTCTTAAACCTAATGGAATTTCTTCAAACGCTTTCTGGGTCTTGGAGATCTCATGTACTCCAGATCCTCCACAAAGTTTGGGAGCTAGAGCACATCCAAAGTTTTGGGAGCTAGAGCACATCCAATGCATCGTGCTGCTTGTTGATTTTTGTAGCATCCAAAAGTTTTCCAAGTCTCAAACTTTGCAGGGAGCCTTGGACAACAACATTCGGAAGAACCCAAAAATCGTTTGTGGAAATTCCACTTGGTTCATGACTTTTAAAATAATTAATTATTTTAATGAAGACCCTAAGTTTAAACTTAGGGAAATGAAATAATTAAAGGGTTTTAATAAGTCAGAGTGTGAATCTTCTAGAAAACAAGGATCAAGTCAAGTTTTAATCTTAGCCATTGATTAAACTTCTAATCTGGGTCGTTGGTTCTCCAATGAGAAGATTATAAAAGAAGGCTTGAAGGTCATTTGGAAAATAAGCTGGGCATACACTCAATACTTGAAGGAGATCGATTATGAAGTAAGAGAATTCGATTTCAGTGGGAGAGTTACAGGGTGAAGAGATTGTAGAAACAAAAGGAGGAGGGAGTCTGAAGTAATCGAGGTCAGGGACAGAGGGAAGCAGTGGGCCACTGAAGGAAACTTTGGGTTGCAGCGCAGAGAACCCACGCAGACCCTACGCAAACTGACGCAGTCCAGTGCTGGGACTGCACAGAGAAACACGCAGACATGCATAGGAGGTAGTAGAGTCTGATCAGGGTGTCAGAGAATTGTCCGTGAGAACCGGGAATTTTGTGTCAAGTGTTTGCAGATTTTATATGCCAGTATTTCTCCTTGTAAAGATATCATTTGCTGAAGAATTAATAAAACCCTCATCTGCTGCACCGGTTTTTCCACATTGGGATTTTCCGGGGACGATTGTCCAAAAATAATTGTTTACATGGGATTGATTCTTGTGCTTATGTCCTTTACTGTTCATTTCTCTGCATATGTATTTGTGAATGTTGCAGTAGTATTTATTTCGATATTTACTAGAAGATTTCTGAAAATAACTTATTGAAATAATAAGTATGAGGAATAAATCTATCACTACAACTGTATAGTTTTTAGATTGAAAATTTCACATGGTATCGGAGCCAGAGATGAGTAATAGGAAGGGAGAATCGACTAGTGAACGAAAGTCTACTGTTGCAGCAGCAACGCAAAAGGGTTCACGCAGTTCTCTAGGAAGGGAAAGTAGCATGACATAACAGATGGATCACGCTGTCTCTGTTTTGATATCCAGACTTGAGGAAGAATTTGCTTGCGTATCAAGCATTACTTCTTCTAATGTCTGGTATATTGACAGTTGAGCCTCTGCTCACATGACTAGAGTACGAGACTGTTTTTCTGACTACCAAGAAGAGCAGATGAATTTTAAAATAACCATGGGTAGTAAAGCAAAATGCACCCCTACTGGGAGAGGTACCGAAGTTTTTCAGACCGAGGCTGGAAATAGAATCTGGGCCACTAAGGTACTGCATGTGCCTGGGTTGGGGATGAACTTTCTCTCAGTGTCTCAGCTTCAAAACCGAGGTTATGACGTCTACTTTATCGGCAATAGAGTCTATGTCAAACACCCTGGTTGGAAGAAGAAGGCACAAGTCGGGGTAAGAAGAAACAAATTTTACAAGTTGCAGCGTTAGTCTCCAATGGCACTAGTCGGCAGCGCAGATGGAATGGACTTGAAAGAGTTATGGCACAGAAGAATGGGGCATTTGCATCATGGGGCGTTAAGAATTCTCTAGAAGACTGTCACAGGAGTTCCAAAGCTGAGCACTAAACGAGATGATGTCTGGAAGGGATGCGTATTGGGAAAATATGCCAAGGCAACGTATCAGAGAAGCAACAATAGGGCCAAGGGTGTACTGGACTTGATACACTCGGACATGTGTGGACCGATGTCCACTAAATCTCTCAGTGGTTCTGAGTACATCGTCACCTTCATTGATGACCATTTTAGGAAAACCTGGGTCTACTTTTTGAAGACCAAGGATGAAGTCTTTAGTCGGTTTAAAGAGGTTAAGGCTCTGGTTGAAAATATGACAGGAAAGTGGATCAAGGTATTGCGATCAGACAATGGTGGTGAATACATAGATAAGGAATTCACTAGGTTCTGTGCAAGGGAAGGTATCAAGGGAGAGTGGACAACTCCATACAATCCATAGCAGAATGGTGTGGCAGAAAGGAAAAACAGGACTATTGTTGAAGCAACAAGGGCAATGTTGTATGACCAAGACATGCCCAAATTCATGTGGGCTGAAGCTTGTAATACAACTCCCTACATTCAGAATAAGACTCCTCACACTGCATTGGGAAAGATCACGCTGGAAAATGTCTTCACTGGCAGTAAGCCTAAAGTGAGTCACTTTAGGATCTTCAACAATACAACTTACTTTCATGTGCCCAATGAGAAGAGAAAGAAGTTGGAAATGACTGCAGAAAAATGGTATCTGGTAGGATACAGTGAGAATGCAAAGGCATATCGCATCTACATTCCTGAGAGCAGGAAAGTCATGGTGCAAAGAGATGTGAAGTTCATGGAGGAGAAGGCCTTCAGAAGGTCCCGCGAGTTGCCTTCTACTAGGCAGTCTGAGGAGGAGCCTCTGGTTCAGGCCCAACAATCAACAACAGAAAATTCAGTTGCCTCTCCAAGGCATGGGGATCCAAAGGACGTGTCTCCCGAGGATTTGCAAGAGGGAGAGCCAGTAAATCCACCCACCACTAGTGGAAGATTGAGCAGGGAACTTCGATAGATTCTGAAGGATGCAGAGGACTTTATCGAAATCCCCCGAAATCAGAAGAGACAACGTAAGCAACCTGAGAGGTATGAAGCCTTGGTTGCTCAAGTCAGAGAACCTTCTAGTTTTCGGGAAGCAGCTCAGCACCAAGTATGGGTTGATGCAATGGTGGAAGAGTACAGTTCCATCATGATGAATGATGTCTGGGAAATGGTCCCTAGACCTCAGGAGAGATCAATTTTAGGATCAAGGTGGATCTACAAGATCAAGTATGCTGCAGATGGAAGCATCGAGAAATTTAAAGCCAGGTTTGTGGCTAAGGGGTATGCTCAGAAGGAAGGGATTGGCTATGAAGAAACCTTTGCCCCAGTAGCCAGATCCACCTCTATCATACCGTGATATCCCTTGCTGCGTAGATGAGATGGGAAATTCACCAGATGGACGTCAAGACGACATTCTTGAACGGGGTGATATAGGAAGAAGTGTATATAGAACAACCAAAGGAGTTCAAGACATATGATCAGAAGACTCATGTGTGTAGATTGAAGAAAGCGTAATATGGACTCAAGCAAGCTCCTAGACCCTGGTATGGTCGAATGGACAGCTACCTGCAGAAGATGGGATTCGTCAAGAGTGACGCAGATCCCAATCTCTACTATCTGAGAGTAGGGAGTGAACCGTTGATATTGGTTTTGTATGTAGTGATCTATTTTTGACAGGATCATCAGGGCTTATCATAGATTGCAAGAAGAATTTGGCTGAGGAATTTGACATGAAGGATCTAGGACAGATGCACTATTTTCTGGGGTTGGAAGTTTGGCATCAGAATGGGGAGATCTTTCTTGGTCAAGGGAGATACACTACAAATATTCTGAAGAGATTTCAAATGGAGCATTGTAGACTCATGACAACTACAATGATCACCAACTGGAAGAAAATCGACACGTCTGAAGACGATGAGGCTGATCCTACGTTATATAGGTAGCTCATAGGATTGTTGATGTATCTGGTAAATACAAGGCCAAACATCTGTTATCCTGTATATACTCTCAGTCAATTCATGGTAGAACCTAAGAGGGCTCATTGGGCAGCATCCAAGCATGTTCTCAGTTACCTTCAAGGAATATTCGAGCTTGGATTGAAGTACGCCCGTAGTAATGATGTCAATTTGAGTGGTTTCACTGATGCAGATTAGGCTAGGAGTTCAGTATACTAGTGGGTATTGTTTTAGTCTAGGATCAAGAATGACTTCCTGGTGCAGTTGGAAACATAAGTCTGTAGCACTGAGCTCAACAGAAGCAGAGTATATGGCAGCCAACACAGCTTCGTATGAGGCCATATGGCATCGAAAACTGTTAGTGAACCTACTCAAGGAGAAAATGGAAGCGACTAATATCTTATGCGATAATTAGAGTTGCATCAAGCTCTCTGAAAATCCTGTGTTTCATGATCAGTCGAAACATATTGATATTAGGTGTCACTTCATCAGGGACTGTGTACAACGTGGAGCTGTTCAGTTGCAGTACTCTCCAATAGGAGAACAGGTGGCAGACATCCTCACAAAAGATCTAGGGAAGACTAAGTTTGTCTACTTTCAGAGAAAAGATGGGGATGGTGAAGAATCCCTTCTAGTAGCAGGAAAGGGAGCTGCTGTACAGACGCAACAGTGACAGTGGCAGTGCCAAAGGCAGCAGTACAAAGGATAGCAGTGCAGCAGATGAGGGGCAGCGTCCAAAGATCAACAACGCAAAGGGTGCTTCAAAAGCAGAGCAGCATGCAGCAGACATATTGTTGGAACACATTCCTCACTAAGAGGGAGTGTTGATTTTTGTAGCATCTGGAAGTGTTCCAAGTCTCAAACTTTTCAGGGAGGCTTGGACAACAACATTCCAAAGAACCCAGAAATCATTTGTGTAAATTCCACTCGGTTCATGACTTATTAAAATAATTAATTATTTTAATGAAGGCTAAGTCAGAGTGTGAATCTTCTAGAAAAAAAGGATCAAGTCAAGTTTTAACCTTAACCATTGATTAAACTTCTAATCTAGGTCGTTGGTTCTCCAATGAGAAGATTATAAAAGAAGGCTTGAGGGTCATTTGGAAAATAAGCCAAGCTTACACTCAGTCCCCAAAGGAGATCGATTCTGAAGTAAGAGAATTTTACTTCAGTGGGAGAGTTGCAGGGCGAAGAGATTATAGAAACAGAAGGAGGGAGTAAGAAGTGATCGAGGTCAGGGACAGAGGGAAGTTGTGGGCCACTGAAGGCAGGTCTGAGCTGCAGCGCAGAGAACCCACGCAGACCCTACGCAGACTTACGCAGTCCAACACTGGGACTGCGCAGAGAAAGACACAGACATGCACAAGAGGTAGTGGAGGCTGATTAGGGTGTCAAAGAATTGTCCGAGAGAGCGAGGAATTCTGTCTCAGTTGTTTTTAGATTTTATCTGCCAATATTTCTCCTTGTAAAGATATCATTTGCTGAAGAATTAATAAAACCCTCATCTACTGCACCGGTTTTCCTGCATTGGGTTTTTCTAGGGACAATTGTCCAAAAAGAACTGTGTACATGTGATTGATTCTTGTGCTTATGTCCTTTATTGTTTATTTCTTTGCATATGTATTTGTGAATGTTGTAGTAGTATTTATTTTGATATTTTCCAAAATATTTCTGAAAATAACTTATTGAAATAATAAGTAGGAGGAATAAATCTATCACTGCAATTGTATCGTTTTTAGATTGAAAATTTCACACTGCCAACTACTGCACTGCAACTCAGTTGCTGAGAGTAAGAAACTAAAGGACCATTGCTCAATGACAGACAAGTCAGTCGGGCTGCATCTCATCACTGAAGCTCCTTATGTTGCTGCTCTGCGCTGTCCTCTTGAAGCCACTGCATTGCTGCAACTCTGTACTGTGTAAGAATGCCTCCTCTGCGCTGCTGAAGACAGATCAACCCCTATGCGTTGTTGCTGCCTTTACACTGCGCTGCTCCCTCTTCAGTGTCCCAACCTCTGCCTCTGCTTCATCCGTGATCTTTGCACCCACCGCTCCAGTCATTCCTTGCTACTGTCTTAAGGCTCTTGTAGCATGGATGTGATCCAAGAGTTGGGCTACTCAAGGATCCCGCCACCACTCTGTAGCTGCTCTACAGATCAATATTGCCCCAACCCGTGGTTCATGAGCTCTTATGGCTACGTCATCGTTGGAGCCATTGTTTGCTACCGCAACCTTGGAACTAGAAGCTTCCTTATCCTTCCTCTTTTGAGGACTACTGCTGGCGAAGTGTCCAAGTTTGCCACATTGGAAATATTTGATCTTAGATATATCACACTTCTTTTTCCCTTGCTTCTTCTTAGATGCCAGGGCTGCATCTTCCTCTTCCTCCTCCTTTACCTTGCTTGAACCGATGCTGGTCTGCCTCTTGGTCATTCGACGAATCTCCTCTTATCGGAGGATAGCCCACATATTGTCCCAGTTTGGAACGTCCACTCTGCCCAAAATGCTTTGGACAAATGTTTCCCAGTCCTCTGTGACTGCATTTAGAGCAGCCCTCACCATGACATCATCCTCCACCTTGACCCCCATGGTAGCCAACTGATCCCGAATCGACTACAACCTGAAGAGGAAAGGATCGATTTCCTCTCCCTTGGACATCATAAATAACCTCAGTTGGTTCTCGAGAAGCATCTTTCTCTGGACAGATTTCCCTTGATACAGTGTGGTTAAGGCTTTCCACATCTCATTAGCCATATTCTTCTTGGCTATGTGTGGTACCACATGATCTTTAACCCTATCCATGATGAAGCGCTTGGCATGTGTCGCTGCTTCATTATGCTTCGCCATGAAAAGAGCATCGATTGGTGTAGCCAAGGATTTTTCTACATGCTCCCTCAAGCCATGTGCCTCTATTACTATCAAGATTCTGGCCTTCCAGATAGCAAAGTTGTACAAGCCGTCCAACCAATCCTGATCACGTAGTTCGTGTGGTGCCATCTGCGCAGATCTTTGTCGGAACAATTCTTCCTCTCCCCGCTTCTCAACAGAAGCTTGGATCTAGGGTCCTTGGCGAAAAAAAAGGCACCCTCTGCTCCCTTTGACAACTGATTTCCTCCTTGGAAATCTGCCAAACACAACAAATCAGCTCTCTTCGATCACCCTACGATCGATCCTCGGATTTCTTTTGGCAATGAAATTTGCTGAGCAGCTGTTCTCCTCCCGCTCTTTATCAACTTAGCTTAGGCACGATTCTGCACTGGCAGAATCTCCAGCCCACCAGCAATTGCTGAAGATCTGAAGCCTTGCTTCTAGAACACGACAAATCTGCACAACACTCGAAACTGGACTGCGTCACCCTGGTTGGGACTGCATCAGCCCCTGCGTGGTTGTTGTTGCCTCTGCGTCCTTCTGGTGCTATGCTGCCTTTTCCGAATTCTCTGCCGCTTTAGTTACTCTCTGCATCACAAATTTCTTCAGCCAATTTGCTGGAGATCAATCTTTATCTGCAATCACTCTGATACCATGTGAAAATTTCTTAATCTAAGAAATCCTACTGTTAAATTCTCGATTTACTTCTCCTACTTGATTAAATCCACAAGTTATTATTCTGAATATTCAGAAACAACATCGAAGTAAATACATATAACAACCTACACATATAGATCAAATACTGAATAACATGCTCATAGACAAAGTGACACAGATTTTTCGGACAAATATCCCCGGAAAAACCCAATGCGGGAAAACCGATGTAGCTAGCTCTAGAGGGTTTCCATTATTATGAAGAATCCAAGTACAACAATCCTTGGCACCAACACTGGTTCACCTAACAGAGAAATAAAGTGGCAGCAATACCTCTATCCTTGGAGACAGAAAATATGGCTGATTCACACCCTCAAACGAGATTTATAGAACTCAAGCCCTTTCTGGCCCACCGGAAACCCCAGCACTGCTCTGAAGCCCTCTGCGTCAACCTTTGCGCTACTCGGGAAGGGCATGTGTCACCCTAGAAGGGTATAAGCTGCCCCTGCGTTGCTCTGACTGGGCCTGCATCAGCCTTGCGTGGCTCCTACTGCCTTAACATTGCCCTTGCTGGGCTCTGGCTGGACTGCGTAGCACCTGGATGCCTCTGCGCTAGTCTGGAATGCTGCTTCTCTGCCTTCGTTGTACTCTTGGTCTAGGATCACACCATTCCCCTGTTAATATTGCCCCTCGGTGCAGCTGAAACACTTCTAAAATTCTGAGCAAACCATGTCCTAGAATCTCAGCTTAGCTTTAGTGCTCCGCCAATGTGTGTGTTCTCCAGCTAACCCCAAGCCCTTCTCTTGTACTTTTCTCATTGAAAAATCAACGACCGTGATCTAATCTCTAATCGACGAGTAAGAATAGAAGTTGCTTGATCCGAGTCACTTAAGTCATTATCATCACATGTTTTAATTTAATTCACTTTAATCTTTTAATTTTCCTAAGTTAGACTTAGGGTCCTTAAATAAAAAGATTAATTAATTAAATATCTTTTAAACCTGATGGAATTTCTTCAAACGCTTTCTGGGTCTTGGAGATCTCATGTACTCCAGCTCGTCCACAAAGTTTGGGAGCTAGAGCACATCCGATGCTACCCCACAAATTTCAACATTGTGTATCATTGAGGGTAATACTAATTCACCCCCCTCTCAGTATTACCAACATGAACTCCTTGATGATGTGGACTCCTTAATGATGTGAACTCTTTGTTGATGATATGGTATCCTTGATGATATGATGAGATTGACTCGATTTGAGAAGGCTAAGATCAAGAGGTAGCTGACACACTCTCAAAAGATAAGTATTATCTTGATTGTTTTGTTCTGTCGTCTTGATTGTTTGTTCTTGTTCTTCCATAGACTCGTAGTGAGGATTGCAAGTACATAATGGAGACTGCCAAGGTGTGGTAATCATTGGAAATGATAGAAGAATAATATGACAAGAATGTTGGAAATATAACTAGTTTCGGTCTTCATAATTGTTGTTGTACTCATTTCATTGTGAATCTTATGTAACAAACAAAAGAAGAAAAAAAAAAGGTTGTTATTTTAAAGCGTGGGTTTTGTTACCGCTCAAACTAGCAGGGGTCCTAAAAGGGGATCCTTGATGGGATACCACTAGGTTAAGGGAAACAATGGAGCAATAGTCCACTATCACCTTGGCTAAAGCTCCCTACTCTTTTCAAACTTTCATCGATGGGAAGAGACCTATTGTAATAAGGATCGCGAAATTGAATGGATCAATGATAGGATGAGAGGTGATCTAGGAAGGGCTTAGGGGAATTATAAGAGCTAGGGTTTGAGTATATGACTTGTCAATTAGATTCTTAGCTCCTAAATCCTTGTGGAAACTTGGCTTCCAAGTGGTCTTTGTGAAATTGACTTCAATAAGTTGTGGGACCACACGAGACCAAGTGGACTTGAGGTTAGGTCAAGGGAATGGGGTTGAGCAACCAATGACGTGCTTGACCTAATTAGGGAGCAAAAGGAGATCAAGGAAGATATTTTCAATGAAAGGTAATGCAATGGTCCCAGTGAGGTTTCTAGCCTAAGGAAACCAAGGGCAAGAATCACTCTTCGAGCTAGGGCTTGCGATATCTCAAGATCCCACCGTTGGAATCTCATGAAATTTGAAGGGCTTCTTGAGGGCATGTTGCACTCAAACTGTCAAATTTCCAAGGAAGCGGAAGTGCCTATCTTTTCAACAAAGATTGGATCACCTATCAATAGTCCATGTGTCATGGTCATTCCATTCTGCAAGTTATATGATGTAAATGATCCTAGTAAGACCTTGCATATGTAACAACCTAGGTAAGCCTATGATTTTGGTGGCGAATTTCATCGTAGGAGGTTTTTTAACCTCCCTGATTACCTGTGTTTCTAAACATGGCTAATCAGAAGAGTTTTTCCCCTCCAGCTTAAACCCCCAAAGCTGGGGTGAAATTTATTGTCGAAATATTAGGTGAGTCCAAGTGTTCTAGTCGAGTCTAAAGTAAAAGTGGTTTGGGAATAATTTAAGCTAGTTGGCTTAATTATTTTATTACAAATCACTGTGGATACTGATATTCGCTTTTGTGAGAAGCCACTTATTGTCTGTTGGACTCTAATATGGTTGCTGATGATTGCTTCTATGAGAAACCGCTGCTGAAGTCTATTATTGTCTGTTGATAACTGCTGATGTTTGCTTCTGAGAGAAACCATGGCTGAAGCTAAATGAACAACTAAATGTATGGATTTGATGATTCCTCCTATAGGTTGTGTGCTGTGAGACCTTATGGTCCGGAAATGCATTGATTTGGTAATTCCTCCCTTAGGTTGTGTGCTGTGAGACCTTGTGGTTGGGGAGATGCATTGAGATGAGTTGGATGCTATGTATCTTTCCTTATAAAGAGATTGATGATCTCTCCCTTTGGTTGTGTGCTGTGAGACCTATGATTGGTTGGGGAGATTGATCCCGACAAAGAGAGAGATTTGTATTTGTGATCTCTTCCTTAGGTCGTGGGATGTGAGACCTACGATTGGTTAGAGAGATTGATCTTGAGAGAGAAAATGAAAAGTAACTCCTTGGCTAAGAGGGAGTGTTGAAAAAGGAGTAGTCTTTAGTGCGACTTTTTGGAGTTTCCGATGCCGGAATCCAATGAAAAAATTTGAGGTAAAATCTTGATTTCTGGTATTTAAACTAGTTTTTTTACTGTATATATAGATTCAGCACCCTAAAAAACCCCTAGGACACTTCGATTGTGCAAGTTACCCATCAAATTTTTGTTTTCAATAAATTCTTGCCAGATTTTAAAGAAATTAAATCGGAAAAATCCACCAAAAAAGCCTCCAAAAAGTCGCACTAAAGACAACTCTGTTGAAAAATATGGTAGCCATGGTCGGTATTCTAATCTTGGAAAAGAAATGAGAAATTTAATTTTTTAAATTGGCCTCCAAATTTATTTCAAGTCGGCCTCATAATGTTCTAAGTCAGCTAGGCCCCTTAGAGGCGCCCATTCGACCCCCACTCGAAGGAAATATAAAGGAGATCATTTCTCCTCCTTTGGATACATCAATTTTTGTCTCATGCATCTGTGATCCAGTGAAATTATATGAGGACCGAAATTTCAGGAGTCTGAAATTTTAGGGAGGGCCAAAATTTCAGGAACTTGGTTTTTGACATGGTACTTGATCATGATCTTGGCTATTAGTTTAGCTATTATCTTGTTATGGTTATTTTTGTTATATTGATGAATCTGGTACTCTCTCTTTCTGACAAGGAAAATATTTATGGGTTTTCCCCTGGGCTCAGGCCTAATTTCTGTGTCTTTTGTCTCATAGTTTCATGGTTACTTTACTGCTCTTTCATGTTTATTAGTTGATGTTTTGTTTTTTTTTTCTTCTTTTTTTATTCTTTCTGTATAACTACCTAGATGATATTGAATTTAATACCACGTGAAATTAATGTTTAATTGATCATTGAAGTAGTTATCCGTTGAAGAAAAACTTAATTCTAGCACATGCCCTAGAAAATCAACACTCACTAACCTAGTGATTTTCATCATTGAGAGATTTGGATATTTGGGCTACTCACTAGTTTGATTTCATGTGGATGGAACATATGGTGAGTTATGGTTTCTCTTTGTCAGAGGTAACTCCTCACTTAATTGATTTGTCATTAATCAAACACACATATATATACAAAATATGTCATGACCTGTAAAGACCTTAACTTGTTGAATTAACCCTCATTAACAGATTACATAAGTGTAAAGCCCTTAATTTTCAAAATTAACAATCATTCACTAAATTCATACTACAAAATTCAGAGTGGGATTTTTGAACAGAATATATATCAATTGACTAATTAATACTTACCTGAAACCGTGTTTGAAGATGTTCCTGATCTGCCATGGCTCTAGCTCCTGTCACCAAACCATTGTTTTCCTCCCAGCCTATCTGAGGTCAACCTCTCCGGTCCCCAGATCCAGAAGACATGTCTTCTGGCCCCCGTGCCCAAAACTCCAATAACAATCGAGATCACTCCATGACTCTGTTAGAACTCTCGAACTCACTGCTCATGTCTCATGCAGTTAGAACTCCTCTGACAACATCTGGGTCAGTTTACCCATTCACTACCCATGCCCATCAAGTTTACCGCTCTTCTCCTTTTATACACAAACTCCATTCCAGATATTTATTAAAATATCATCTTTTAATAAATATCTTTGATTTCTAAAATATCTTAGTTTTATTAAAATAATATTTTAATAAATATCTTACATTTATTAAAATATTATTATTTAATAAATATCTTGGATTTATTAAAATATTATTATTTAATAGATATCTTGGATTTATTAAAATATTATCATTTAATAAATATCTTAAATTTATTAAAATATCATCATTTATTTGTATAAGTCAATGCTTTTAATTTTCTTTGAACAAGTTATTAGTTTATATTATGATAATGGTAGATATAACTAATACATTCCTTATATTATGGTGAGTTAGGGATTTACTCAGTACTTCAACAATTCACTCATTACTCTTCACTGAGTTTCTTTTCGTAATTGATTAGTGCATGTACTAGTGTCGTACATGTGATACATGCATATGTAGCTATCATATGCAGGTCTCATATGCAATGCTAATATTTCTATGTTCCATATAATTTGAGTTGGGTCGTTACATACACTCCCCCTTCAGAAAACTTCGTCTCGAAGTTAAGTTTCATGTCGTATATCATTAATTATATCAATGATTAGTATAATCATATAAGGTTGGTGTATCATTGTTGAATTTTCGTTCAATGTGTGAGAACACTTTTAACATTTATGTTTTGATCATTTATTGGTTTACCAATTTAGTAGTCATGTCTTGCTCCAACAGTGTCCCCAAGCTATTCTAGATTCACCCTATCCTCCATAATCTCTTCCGCTCCCATCCTATCCGACCTCTACAGGAATATGCCATGGCATCAGTTTTACTGATCCAACCATCCATAAACCTTAGGGTGTCAGCGTCGATTACGTCGACCTGATGGACCAGTAGGCATCCGGCAGTCATCATCACACGTCTAGGGAAGCGTGACTCGCACAGTCCTCCCATGACTCCAGGTTTTGGAGGATAAACAGTGGGCAACACCTCCACCCCTCCTAGTAAGACCAGGGTTAACACCTTATCATGGAATCTCAGTGCTTCTCAATTATTCTTGGAATTTTGTCATCATGCGGTCGGTTTGTTAACGATATTATCTGCAATTTAAAACACTTGTCCACAAATTATAACATACGTATCAATATGTTCAAAGCAAATTGTTACCCATATAACAATTTCTACATATTCCAAACATGTTGTTATCTAGGATATTGATCCTTGAGTTCATATAACATACTTGGTTATGTTTATCCAATAGATCTGTAAATTCATTTTCACCCTGAATAGTCAAATGCAATCACTCTTTTTTTTTCAATCTCATCATTTTAGGTTGATATGTAAAATTATAGATACCATATCCATAACATAATTCATAATTTATATTAGTATCCCAGTACCAACAATGTTTAAGCAAAACTTTCTTCATATTGGTATCCATGTACCAGCAATGTTTAAACAATTTAACATATTCTCACATGTCATAGTTCAAAATGACAGTCTTAAGTACCCATCCAAAACAAGGTAAGATTATACAAAAATACGTTTTAAATGCTTATAAATATAACCCACAGTTATAAATGTCACATAGAATAATCAAACATGGATATACAAATAAGAGTGTAGCCACTATTTTCTATATCATTTTAACCGATTGACCTTATAAAAAGTGACAGGTTGAGACTCTAAATCTAAATGGAGGGATGCTCCAACCTTTGCATATATAGAAACGAAATGAATTGAAACAAGAGTACAAATCACTTACTGGTTAGTCGAAGCATGATCTAATTTCTTGATACAAGTTGATTAAGAACTCTAAAACACAAAACTACATATGGATCCAGCCAATTTTTTAATTCTTGTTATTTATTTGTCTTTGAAGTTTAATTATCTTTGATCTGTAATCTGGATCTATAAGAGATAATAATAACATTAACTTCTTTATCATGATATTTCAGCTCATCTTCAGCCTAAAATCTAGAAGCCAAGGAGTAGGGTTTTGCAGTGCTAATCATTATGGTTATACTGGAGATGGAGGAAGGGTTAATTGACTACTCTAAAGATCCCTTAGTGAGAGGTTTATTTTCATAGAAGGAATTTGTCAGTGCTTGAAAATGCATTATTCACTTTGCCTTATACTTGGTTTACTAAGAGTGTCATGATTTCAGCAAGATGACTATTGTTGTCAAACATATAATTTCCTCCTTCAATAAGAAATTCACAATTTACAAGATATGTATAGTCACAGTATTAGTATGTTACAGTTTTGATATAGTCTCTTTACTTTCAAGTTTCACCCTTTAGAGCCTTAACTCTAGCTAGGATATTACTAGCTTTACCATCATTCCTTAAACTATTGTTTCATTTCTATTATATTGACTCATTTAATCCGACCACATAACACATCACTGGTTTACCGTCTCCTTATTCTTCACATTAATTGTTTTCTCATTCATCCTTAGGTCTCATCTTATCACCAAATGTATCTTCTTTTCGAACGGTGTATACTTATTATCCTTAATATTTATCTTCAACTATTTCCTAGTTTATCACTTGTTATCTTTAACCAATTAGGAATGTTCACAACTTCTTAGAAGTCATTGCTTTGACCCTTATCAATCATGTTGCTCATATCCTTAAGAAAATTCTTCTTGATAAAAAACATCCCTTCACTTCTTTATACCGATATTCCTAATATTCCATGTCTACTTCAATTTGAAAAGAACACATTATCTCTTGACTTTGTTTTCTCACCTCTAGTCATCATGGTTTTCTTTCCTTTAATGCATAAAATTATCATACATGGAAATGTTGTTAATATTCCCCGACTTGGGTAAGATCCTATAAATAAATTCACTAACGTGGATATCATAAGGAATCTACTTATCATTTCGGGTTTTAAGGCATCACGGGATAGAATTTCCTAATCATACTCCAGGATGTCCATAATCCATGGATATAGTTAGTCACTTAAGGATAATTTCATAATGTGACTCTGCCCTTAGAGGGAGAAACTATTATAGATATTGCTATGCACGTAAATTATTCTATAATTGATCAATTTTATTATAGATTCACTCTTTAATCTAATGTTATTGACTTCTTATGTTGCTTTGTGAGACTTCCACTTACTCACCTTTGGTGCTATTTTGTCGATCTCGATATTCTAAGTTGATTATGATAACTAACATTTATTATCATCATCAGAAGTTTTCCGTTTCATTCTTTTCCCGTCCTCCCTAGGTACTATATTGATTATATTATGGTAATCAATGAAGATCAAACTTTTGAAATTTTCCGCTGCCCTCTCTTGGTGACTATATCATCTTGTTCTAATAGTGTGTTTACTATCTTATAGGGTGGTTCCTTACTATCTTAACGTATGTTTCATTCATTGGTGTTCAATTGATGTGTACCTTTAGTGAACTATATTTGTACTCTTAAGTTGATTACTCATGATTTCTCCCAACATTTCTTGAATAGTTAGTGCCCCCTTTCACCCAGTAATTTACCTCAAACTAGCTTAGCCTTTTATGTAGTTGTACCTTACTTTACATCTAACGGTCTTGTCATAATGTCCATAGTCATGCTTTTTCCTAACCACATTGTTTCCTTCCTATGAAAATGCTATGTTGTCATATTATTTTGTTTTGGATATCGATATACCCTTATGGTTGTAAATGGATAATTATCTATCTTAACAATGACATAATGGTTGAATCTCAAAATGTCCAATTTACTTAATTTAAACCTTCACTCTACTCCTTAGACCACTTACACATATACTTGGATAGTAATCAAAGTATTAACAGAAGGAAACGGTAAAATATATTTTCATAAATTCATATCATCAATGGTTATTTTTATCAGCTAGTAAGATATATACATGGAAATTTCAACGTCATTTGAAGAATGGAATGCTTCAATTGCATAAAAACAATCAGGATAGTTTCCATTCTAACGTTAAAAAATTTACAGGAAAAGTTTGATGTCTAAAGTGATGTTAATGTGCCCAATTTATAATAATATGAATGTACTCAAACTCTGCTTGAATGATATACAAAATCTTAAACTTCATTGAATACTACGTAACACTGAATATGTTGGGTAAATTATCAAGGATGACTTAGAGTAATACATCTCGGGTTCTATTTGGATTGTTGCTATAATTATGAAAAAATAAGGCGGTGATATACAAAAATCAACATAAGATCTTGGAAAACGGTTAAGAAACTAAGACATTTCCCATGGTGATCATTCGTCCTAGTACTTTTAACCTAGTCGAACAGATTCCTAGATTAACTTTGCATTCCTCAACACTTAAACCTATAGACTGAAGTTCTCCTAAAGACATTTGTACCTGTCTGAAATCGTTTTATTTGTACGCTGCCAACCCACATCTATTTAATGCATATGATAAAATAAAACTATCAGTAGCTCCAAACTAAAATTTTAAGTTTTATTCTATTGATAGTACCTGAAGATTCCACAACAATGGGCTGATGCACTGCCTGATGATCGTTGACTACATCATGTGTTCTATGATTGCCTTGAGTATTTGATAATGGTTACCACATTCTAACCATAGTCTTGATTCGGGGATTTAATCCATATACAAAACACTCGGCTTGACGTTCGTCAGTTTCTATATAAGGAACATATTTTACCAGCTCCATAAACCTTATCTCATATTCTTCCACTGTTTTATTACCCTGGATTAAACGCGATCTCCTTGTCCTAATGCAGGATATTCTATTTTGATGCGTAATAATACCGATCATAATGCATGGGTCTTTTAAACCATAATATCATTTTGTAATATTTATTTAGCCTTTTCTAGTTTTTAAATTTTTGTCCTGAATGTAGTTATTGAAGGAGTTATATTTTCATTATCTTTATACTCTTAATTTCCGATTTATAGCTGGGTATTCATATATTTAATAGCTTTTCCGTTAACAAGTCATATTCTATATAATACCTTTATAATAACCATCAACTCCCTTTTCCTATAGAATCCTTCTAACTATATCCCCATTATATATATATATATATATATACCGAACTTCTCTTGGTGCAATTATATTATCTTATCTGCACCTTATGTAAGGTTTATGGTAATTTCTTCTCTTTTACAAGGCATGATCCCTCTAAATGATCCATATGATAACATCAAACTTGTAGCTAACTCCATTGTTGTCAAAATATACCAACTACGTAGACATTAACATCATGGATGACCACTGGCAAACTTAATTTGTATTAATAACCTTTAAAATAAGGTTTCTAGCTCTTTATTTTAAGAGGACCCATTCAAAAGAATCCATCAAATCTAACACTTGTTGAATTCCATTTCATTAGCATCAATACTTTCAAGAATCAATAATGACAAGAAAGAGGAGAATGTCTAGATTGATTATGTACTAAGTCACCTGATACAGGGATACGGGGATACCGGGATACCGAGATTCGAAGAATCGGATATGGGTACGGTGACCCCGGAACAGGATACTTCTGGGATACGATACGTTATATATTATTTTATTAAAAGATATATATATTTTAAAAATATATATGTATTAATATATTAAAAATTAGATATTTTTTACACAAATTCATACTTAATTCATTGATTTAAACATAAATTTATCTATCATCTTAGATAGTCAAGGTTTTGTTTGAGTGATGGGTACATTTTTAGTAGGGTCATGATAGAGGAGTTTGACAACCAATGTCACTAACATCAAGGTACATAGAGGGATTGGTGCTCACTGCTCTTGATTAAATATGAGTTCCATACCCTAATACATGACAAAATTCGATGGAAACATTGCAATAACCCAATCCTGAAATCCTGAAAAACTGATAAGTCTGCTAGATTTTGAATGAGATCTAAAATTCTACTTTCTCCATATGAAATCCAATGAGGTCGGAACCACTCTCAAACATCCTGAGTCATTTCATGGTAATGTTAAAAATTTAAGTAAAAGGATGAAAATGAAGATTAAGGAAAATGAGCAAAAGCCCCCCTTTATTAAAAAAACAACGCTTTTTTGAACCCGCGGGCCCGGCCGTATCCGGTTTTACGGAATACGACGTATCTGAACAGGATACGGTCGGGATACGCCGTACCCCGTACGGATATGCCGTATCCTTTGAATTGGGGCCGAATCCGGTACGTGCAGGTATCTGGTACGGGGATTCGGGGATTCGAGGGCATTTTAGGAGTATCTGGTGACTTAGATTATGTAGGTATGAGAAGATAGGAAGGACAATCGAAGCACTTCAACCGTCTCTTCTCCTGAAAAACGCCCACAATTTTTTTTTTTTTTTTTTTAATATATATGTTATTATTATTGTATTTTACTTATATATAGATTAATTTATGATCGTCCATATGTATTTTTTTATCCTCATTCAAATTATGTACAACTAGACAAGATATTAAATACAATATTAAAACGCTATGGACTGCCTGCCTCACTGACTAGACAGCAGAGATAAACTTGTTTTCGACCCTGCTCTAAAGTCTTATGGAAAGATTACTAGACTATGAAAATTTGATTCGAAGACTTTAGAGCGATGAAGTTACTCACATATTTCTACACAAAAGAGTTATTATAAAGTAGGTATATATTTAATTATATTCATTGTGTTATGAGTCGACCCATGTGTAAGGCCCTACAACGCATAGATGGCATGGTGTTGGCATGGTGTTGGGGTTCTAGCTTCGCGTAACTCTTTACAACCTCGTATAAGACATATATTGTATCACCCCTTTGCAACATATATATAAACGTCACCATAGATATGGGGAAACCACTATTTGAAAAATATGTGCCTAAGGATGGGCTCTTTAGCCTCCTTCCTCAGCCGAGCAGCCTCCATGGCCCTCTTCTGGGCCTCCGCACTCGCTGTTGCCGCGACGTTGTGCATCGAAGCGAAGGCAATTCTAGCTGCAGCTAAGATTACTTTGGTCAAGACAAAATCCAACTGTTGTGGTCCAATGGTAAATGTTTGGAGTGGCGGGGCGGAGGTCATTGGATTTGACGAGCTGAACAACCCAGAGAAGGTGGAGCAAGATGCCACCATCTCGTTCAAGACGGGCGTGAGGTTTAGATTAAGAATAACAGTTGCCATTTTGCCATAACCTCCGAGTAGGGTTGCGGCACCACAATCAAAGCCATCAACAGCATGGAATGCTGCAGTGAATAGCAAAGTTAATTACTACAATACAATATGTAGCCAGTTGGGTGTGGATCTCGGAGCCAATTTCTCCTGCTAAATCATCATTTTTCTTTTCATGGCGGCCAAATATATCAATCCCGGAAATAAAGGCATGGCTTTAAAGCAGTTTTTCGGGTAACTAATTCACCGGAAATTCATTTTTGTGTACGAAGTGTGGCCCTCGCGGGCTCTTCTTCCTCGATGCCCCGTGTGCTAGCTTTTGATGCTAGACTTGGATCCAGCTCATGGACTTTGGCCAATAATTGTTGGGCTTTTGATGGCAATTCACTGGTCTTCCCTCTTAGCAATTTGGAATACTTAGAACGGGCGATGCATCTGGAAATACGACGCCTCTCCTGATATTTTGTTTTGCGTTCGTCGTGATCCCTTTGATTTCAGGCATGCCTGCGTTTTAGGGATGAAGGGGCTTCTTTTGTCGATTAAAGTCGCCGGTGATGGCAATGGGAATCGTAATGGAAATGGCGATGGAGAGAATGATAGTGGGATAATTGTGAAGGAGCACCGACTCCAGCTTAAGGTTATTGTTACTGAAATTATAATAAGCGAAGGTAATTCCACCAGCAGTAGCGGCAGCAATCAATCCTCATCGTCCCCCCCATCTACAGCTCTGTCTCTCTTCCTTAATGTTATGGTGAAATGCATGTTCTCTTCACGATGGGCGCACATACTTTATGTTATGTTTCCAAGAGAGATTGTCATCTTTGATTTGCAGTATGGAGAACCCTTCTCGGTCACTGGATTGCCCCGTGGATATGCCAACTTTGCACAATCGTCGTAATTTGCAGGGAACTAAATCACGAACGGTAACCCGAACTACATAACCGCCTTCCAGCAGCAACTTCACCAGCCATGACGCGATGAATCCGGAGGCTCCTGTAACGCAGACCGGTCTCCCGCTCATAGTTATTGAAATTGAATATCACAGAAGGGTCGAAGAGTTTTCAGAGAATAGGATAATCAGAGCAAAATGTGTTACGAGAGTTTTATACAGAGGTAGGCTACAATGAGAACAATTATTAATGGCGAGAATAAAAGTTGGAACCAAATCCGCAGTAGTAAATAAAAGCGTATTAAGGGGGCAGGGTCGGGTTTTGAACCCATGACCATTTCAAATATATTACAAACTGGGCATTTGATCCAAATATATTTCAAATCCAAAGTTTTCGTGGATGTTTTTACCCGATTTAGAGTATCTGTGTTTTTTTTTTTTTTAATTCAAAAAAAAATACCGTTAAAGGATTCACATTGATCTCCCCACAAGAGCTTAGAGTAATGAGTGGATAATCTAAAGAAGAAGATGGCTGGTTAGCAGGAGTGCCACTGTCAGTCATCGGCCTTGGTTGGCCTTGGTACAAGAAGATGGATCAGATTGTTGGCTCTTCAATGTCTAAGACCGTTTCTGATGAAGATAAGTCCATGGGTGGTGCTAACAGTGCTATGAATATGGCAAGGCCTGCTTCATATATTAATTACCAAGCTACAGATAAAGGGACAAGAATATCTAATATCTATACAGTCCATTTACACATAAATAGGCAATACAAGCTTGGAAACCCATAGAGATGATTAAAATACCCTAAGATCCACAAAGTCTAAAACTGTGGCTCCGATACCATGTGTAAAGACCTTAACTTGTTGAATTAACCCTCATTAACAGATTACATGAGTGTAAAGCCCTTAATTTTCAAAATTAACAATCATTCACTAAATTCATACTACAGAATTCAGAGTGGGATTTTTGAACAGAATATATATCAATTGACTAATTAATACTTACCTGGAACCGCGTTTGAAGATGTTCTTGATCTGCCATGGCTCTAGCTCCTGTCACCAAACCGCCATTTTTCTCCCAGCCTATTTGAGGTCAACCTCTCCGGTCCTCAGATCCAGAAGACAAGTCTTCTGGCCCCCGTGCCCAAAACTCCAATAACAATCGAAATCACTCCATGACTCTGTTAGAACTCTCGAACTCACTACTCATGTCTCATGCAGTTAGAACTCCTCTGACAGCATCCAGGTCAGTTTACCCATTCACTACCCATGCCCATCAAGTTTACACCTCTTATCCTTTTATACACAAACTCCATTCCAGATATTTATTAAAATATCATCTTTTAATAAATATCTTTGATTTCTAAAATATCTTAGTTTTATTAAAATAATATTTTAATAAATATCTTAGATTTATTAAAATATTATTATTTAATAAACATCTTAGATTTATTAAAATATTATTATTTAATAAATATCTTGGTTTTATTAAACCATTATTATTTAATAAATTTCTTAGATTTATTAAAATATTCGCATTTAATAAATATCTTGGATTTATTAAAATATCATCATTTATTTGTTTAAGTCAATGCTTTTAATTTTCTTTGAACAAGGTATTAGTTTATATTATGATAATGGTAGATATAACTAATACATTCATTATATTATGGTGAGTTAGGGATTTACTCAATACTTCAACAATTCACTCATTACTCTTCACCGAGTTTCTTTTTGTAATTGATTAGT
The DNA here is from genome assembly GCA_034641835.2 of Pinus albicaulis. Classification (NCBI taxonomy): domain Eukaryota; kingdom Viridiplantae; phylum Streptophyta; class Pinopsida; order Pinales; family Pinaceae; genus Pinus; species Pinus albicaulis. Next base: position 3,729,453 of record MU968307.1, read on the forward strand.
GCATGTACTAGTGCCATACACATGATACATGCATATGTAGCTATCATATGCAGGTCTCATATGCATGCTAATATTTCTATGTTCCATATAATTCAAGTTGGGTCGTTACATGACCTTTGGTTTCAAATTTCAGGGTCCTATATCTCTTCCTATTCTAACAATTCAAATTTCCAAAGGGTTGTTAGTGCGCCCATGCATCATTCTTAATTTTTCAAACTTCTCTCTTCCAAGTGCTTTGGTGAAGATGTTTGCAGTTTGCTCAGTTGTGGAACAATGTCTTAGATGAATAGTCTTGGCCTCTACTTGATATCGAATCAAATGATACTTCGTGTTGATGTGTTTGGTTCGATCATGGAATCTAGGATTCTTGGCCAACTTCATTGCAGAAGTGTTGTCAACCAGAAGAGGAGTAGAATTCACTTGTTTCTCTTGCAAGTCTTCAAGAATTTTCCCAATCCACACAATCTCTTTTGTTGCTTGTGCAGCTGCCACATACTGTGTCTCTTTCATGGAATTTGTTGGAACTGACTGTTTGAGTGACCTCCAAGAGACAACTCTTCGATACAAGACTCATAAGATAGCCTGAAGTAGATACTCCATTTTCTGTTTCCATTAAAGTTTGAATCAAAATATCCAATCAGGTTAAAGTCATCCACTTGTGAATATTTGAGTCCAATGTCTCGAGTTCCTTTCAAGTATTTTAGAACTCATGATGCAACAGACCAATGTCTGACAACATATGTAATATTTGGTCCAGTAGTGGTGAGCTAGATAAGACTTCCCATAAGTTGTTTGTATTGGTTGTCTTAAGTGCTCTTTATAATATAAACTCCAAGTAAACCATTAGTGCAAAACACTAAATATTAATGACCATTACATGAAATAAATGCATCAACAGTGTTTTCAGGATCATTCATAACACTAAATTATTATTATTTACTTGTATTTTTTCAATTTTACATGCTATTTCAGGTTCCACATTCTTTGTTTTCCTTCCTTTGATATATAAACAATTTTGTTCCTTGTATTTGCAGGTATTGAGTCAACTTATTGGTGGAATGGAAAGGTATTTTTGAATTTGAAATACATCAGTTGCATGGAATAATTAACATGAAAGACATATATCTAATTAATGTAGTCCATGGAACTGTTCTGCTTGAATATGCAAGCAATGACAAGAATATTACTAGAAACATGCATTTAGGACCATACATGATTCAATATGAAAGAATTCTGAATTGCACAACAAATGTTTGGTTCTATTTGATTTGACATAAGCTATTGACATGAATAGAATTTGTACCTAATATTATTAACCATGGCTTTTAGGAACTGAAGTGGAAGCATAATAAATCAACTATCCTTGTGTATCCTGTCTTTTCTTACCTGGCCAATGAACTGTTTGATACAAATCACAGCAACTGGTAACTCTTGCATAATTGTGTGCATAATGTTTTGTAGTTGTTTATGGTAAGAAATTGGAGCCCAAAAGCTGGTCAGATAGAAAGAAGAATGTGAGAAAGAAATTATACAATGTCCACAAGTGATCCAAATAGGTCAATGGGACTGTTGCCCATCCAAGTGGGTAATGTTAAATTCTCTAAGCCCAACAATCAGATTAATGTGCTCGTAAATTTTTATACCCAGAGTTTTATTTCTACTGAAAACCCAGAAAATATAAATCTGAAATTTACGCACAGTTAACACAGCTGAGCTTTTAACAATTTATGCACACGAGAAACAAAAATTCAAACACTCAATTTTTACACAACTATTTACCTTGGAAAACCCAGTGTGGCAAAAAAATAGCAAAGAGAGATTTTATTAGGTTTCTAAAAAAATATTACAGCAACAGTACCAGAGATATTACAACAAATCCATAGCCTCAGAAATCAGTGCTTCACTTCAGCATGGTACGGCTTGAAGCATAACCTCTTTCCATAGTAGTGTACGACCCCTTTCAACAGCCCAGGACTCAGCCTCTTCAGCAGAAACGCGACCTCTTTTCCTGTTCACTCAGCTACAGTACAACCCCTCTTCGCAGCTGCTCAACTTTCCTATCTTTCACCCAAGTCGACCCTTTTCTCTCTCACTTGAAGTGATTTCAAAAATAATGTGTTCTTCACTCACTCATTTTGTAATATTCCGGATAGAAATAAACAGTGATACAAAGCAACATAAACAAGCAACTACAGCAAATAGAGAGACATCATACAAATAATGCAAAAATGGAGAAACGCTGAGCCATTTTATTATATAACTGAAAGATAACAATGAATACAAAGGTGATCAGAATGATGGCACCTTGGCTTGCTCAAGGCAAGCTGGAAATACTCTCAGAAATGCTCAAGGAATGGCTGCTCTGTCATGGACAGCGTAATCTCCAGATGCTACTGCTGGACTGCTGCTACTGTTGGAATGGAATAACTCTTTGGGGCTGTTCCCCTGCTCAGAAAAATGTGAAACTCTGGAAATGAGCTCTCCTCCAATAACCCAGAGAAACCCAAGAAGGAATCCTGGAATGGCTGACCCCAGAATTTGACCTCCCTTGGAAAATAAACGCACTCCTAGTGAGTACGCTGGCCCTAAATGATAAATCTGCAAATGATGGCCTCCTCCCGCTCCAAAATGATGATTAGTGAAGGGCTAGTCCCTTCACACTATCCTCGGGCTGAAATCCCTGATATCTCCTCACTCCCGGAACTGCCTCTACCACAAACTGCGTAATCCCTCCAAGAGACTGCGTTGTGCAAGCAACTGCGTGATCCTGGCTGAAGATGCTATGGCTCTCTCTTGAAAAATGATGGATAGATCTTCTCACTTGAGTGGGCACTTGAAGTCCCCTAAGGCTGAGGTTGGGATCTTCGCTCGGAGGCACCCGGTGTGCTGAACAACACTTGCAGACTTCGCTCAACAGCAAAAGCGTGCTCAATGTCAAAAGACAGAAATCAGAGATGCATAATAGAATGAGAGAATGAGGAGCCTAATCTCCCTTTTATGCTTGAGAGCCTTGCTCTCACTCGGGCCCCACTAAACTGCGTTGTCCCTCCTTGGCCACACTGTCCCCTCTCAACTGTGCTGTCATGGGCCCACGCTGTCCACACTACCTCTCCCCTCAAGCTGCCACTAGGCTCTCATGGGCCCCATGTTGTCCTTTAATATTTGCCTAAGTGACTTTAGGGAAACTTTATTTCCTAAGTGTGGGTTATGGGTCCCATCACTTCTTTTTATTAACTGATAAACATTAGACTTTGCTTGTCCTCAAGCAACTGCAAGGGCGGATGCTGCAAAATTTTCTCACTTTCCCAAGTGGCATCCTCATCCGGCAAGTTCTTCCACCTCACCAAGTACTCTCTAATTGTCCTGCTCCGTAGTTGTCTCTCCCTGGTGTCTATGATGGCTTATGGCTGCAACACCAGATTCCCCTCATCATCTGTAGGTGGAAGCTTCTATGCTACAGTCACCTGCTGCCCCAATGCCTTTTTCAGGCATGATACGTGGAAGATGTTGTGGATCCGGCTACCTATGGGAAGCTCTAACTCATATGCAACCTCCCCAATCCTGCGGATCACCCTATAAGGTCCATAAAAGTGGGGCTTGAGCTTCTCGACCCCCTTCTGCTTCAGCATGGACTGTCGATATGGTTAAAGTCGTAGATAGACCAAGTCCCCTACCTCAAACTACCTCTCAACCCGTCCCCTATCAGCATACAGCTTCTGCTGGTTCTGAGTTGTAGCTAAGTTATCCTTAAGAGGCCGGAGTATATCCTGACTCTCTTGGATTCGATCCTATAGAAAAATACCTTAACAGCGCAAACATCATGTAAGAAAAGATCAATATGATACCCATACAAAGCATAGAACGGTGACATACCAATGGTCATGTGATGCGTCGTGTTGTAGCAATACTCTCCTAAATGCAGCCACTTCAGCCATGCTCGCTGCTGCCCACTGACATAGTTACGCAAGTAGCCCTCCAGCGACTTGTTAACTATCTCTGTCTGCTCGTCCGTCTATGGGTGATAACTAGTGCTCGGTGTCAACTCTGTCCCCACTAGCCGGAAAAGCTCCTGCCAGAATCCGCCCATGAAGCGGCTGTCCCTGTCACTGATAATGGTCTTAGGTAGACCATGCAGCCTGAAAATCTCCCTGAAGACAACTCCACTACACAGGTTGTTGTCAGTGTATCGTGCTGATATAGCGAAGAAGTGTGCATACTTTGTCAGTCGATCAACGACCACAAATATGCAGTCCTTGCCCTATACCGTGGGCAACCCAGTGATGAAGTCCATCAAGATGCTTTCCCTTTTTCCCTCCGGAATGGGAAGTCGCTGTAGTAGTCCTACTGGGTGACTCATCTCTCTATTGTTCCGCTGACACACTTCGCACTCCCTGACATGCCGGAGTACGTCCTCCTTGAGGCCTCTCACGATGGCCACAGCCAGGTCTTGGTGAACCCCTAGTGGCTTGATAATGGTGAGTCATGGGAGGCACGCAGTATCTTCTCCTTGAGCTGAGAGCTCCCAGTCAAGAAGATCCTGTCCCTGAAGTATATCACCTTGTCCGTAACCCTATACCTGTCATTTGTGATCTGACCATCCAGTATCTCATAAGCAACTGCAAAGGCGGATGCTGCACAGTTTTCTCACTCTCCCAAGTGGCATCCTCATCCGGCAAGTTCCTCCACCTCACCAAGTACTCTCTAACTATCCTGCTCCGTAGTTGTCTCTCCCTGGTGTCTATGATGGCTTATGGCTGCAACACCAGATTCCCCTCATCATCTGTAGGTGGAAGCTCCTCTGTTGCAGTCACCTGCTGCCCCAATTCCTTTTTCAAGCATGATACGTGGAAGATGTTGTGGATCCGGCTACCTATGGGAAGCTCTAACTCATATGCAACCTCCCCAATCCTGCGGATCACCCTGTAAGGTCCATAAAAGTGGGGCTTGAGCTTCTCAACCCCCTTCTGCTTCAACATGGACTGTCGGTATGGCTGAAGTTGTAGGTAGGCCAAGTCCCCTACCTCAAACTACCTCTCAACCCGTCCCCTGTTGGCATACAACTTCTGCTAGTTCTGAGCTGTAGCTAAGTTATCCTTAAGAGGCCGGAGTATATCCTGACTCTCTTGGATTCAGTCCTTGGCCCTGGGTGCCTTGCTAGCACCAAACATCATGTAAGAAAAAGTCAAAGCATGGTATCCATACAAAGCATAGAACGGAGACATACCGATGGACATGTGAAAAGTGGTGTTGTAGCAGTACTCTCTGAAGTGCAACCAGCGTAGCCATGCCTTCTGCTGCCCTGTGACATAGTTTTGCAAGTAGCCTTCTAGCCATTTATTCACTATCTCTGTCTACCCCGTCCGTCTGAGGGTGATAACTGGTGCCCGGAGTCAACTCTATACCCACCAAACGGAAAAGCTCCTGCCAAAAGCCACCCATGAAACGGTTGTCCCGGTCACTAACAATGGTCTTCGAAAGACCATGCAATCTGAAAATATCTCTAAAGAACAACTCCATTACCTATGTTGTTGTGTACCGTGCTGATATAGCGAAGAAGTGTGCATACTTTTTCAGTCGATCAATGACCACAAATATGCAGTCCTTGCCCTATACCATGGGCAACCCAATGATGAAGTCCATTGAGATGCTTTCCCTTTTTCCCTCCGGAATGGGAAGTCGCTGTAGTAGTCCTGCTAGGTGACTCATCTCTCTTTTGTTCCGCTGACACACTTCGCACTCCCTGACATGCCGGAGTACGTCCTCCTTGAGGCCTCTCCAAGAGAACCTCTCCCTGATGGCCCTGTAGGTCTTGGTGAACCCCTGGTGGCTTGATAATGGTGATTCATGGGAGGTACGTAGTATCTTCTCCTTGAGCTGAGAGCTCCCAGTCAAGAAGATCATGTCCCTAAAGTATATCACCTCGTCTGTAACCCTATACCTATCATTTGTGATCTGACCATCCAGTATCTCACAGGCAAAACGGTCCTTGGAGTACTCCACCAGTAACTGAGCTCTCCAATCCATGTCTATGCTCATTAGAGACAACGTTGCCAGTCTGCGGGATAGAGCATTGGCCACCACGTTGTTCTTCCCTTTGACATACTCAATGTCAAAGTCATACACTTGGATCTTGTTGACCCACTTCTGCTGCCTCTCTTGCAATTGCTTCTTCTCTAAAAAAAACCGAAGGCTATTGTGGTCAGTCCTCACCCTGAACCTGCTCCCCACCAAGTACTGTCGGAACTTGGCCAGTGCATGCATGATAGCCAACATTTCCTTGTCGTATCTGGAATACAACCTCTCATGCGGCAATAACTTCCTTCTCTCAACAGCTATGGGGTGGGCCCCTTGCATCAAGACTGCGCCCACTCCCTCTCCTGAGGCATCACACTCCAAGAAAAAAGGCTACGTGAAATCCGGCAAAACCAAAACTGGACAACTGCTCATCACCTCCTTGAGCCTGTCAAAGGCCCTATGCGTTGTGTCCGTCCAACTGAATGCCCCCTTTTTGGTGAGATCTATGAGGGGTGTAGCAAGTTGGGAAAACCTCTTAACGAACTTTCGGTAGTAGGTGCAGATGCCTACAAACCCCCGGAACTCTGTCACGTTCTTCGGTTTCGGTCAATCCCGAATGGCCTGGATCTTCTCCTGCTAGACTCTCACTCCGTCCACACCAATGATATGCCCCAAATAGAGCATCTCTGTCAGCCTAAAATCGCATTTGGAGACCTTAGCATAGAAATGTTGCTCCTCCAAAATACGCAGTACAACCTCAATGTGTTGTAGGTGCTCCTCCCATGTCTGGTTGTATATCAGAATATCGTCGAAGAATACCAGCACGAACTTCCTCAACTGACCACGGAAGATGTGGTTCACACAGGACTGGAAGGTGGCCGATGCATTGGTTAGCTCGAAGGGCATCACCAAAAACTCAAAATGGTCGTAGTGACATCTGAAGACCGTCTTGGGGACCTCCTGGTCCCTCACTCGGATCTAATGGTAGCCGACCTCACATCAATCTTCGAGAAGAACATCAATCCCCTCAACCCGTCCATCAGCTCATCAATCCACGGAATGGGGTATCCGTTCTTCATGGTTTTCTTGTTGAGAGCATGATAATCGATGCACATCCTCAATGTGCCATCCTTCTTCTTCACCAGTACAACAGAAGAAGCAAATGGGCTAGTGTTGGGCTGGATGTGTCCCAGCGCTAACAGCTCATGAATAGCTCTCTCAATCTCATCCCTGTAGGCTTTGGGGTGCCTATAGGGTGTAGTAATCATAGCTTGAATGCCCTGCTCGAGCTCAATGGTGTGCTCAAACCCCCAATTCGGTGGCTGCCCTGGAGGTATATCTCCAAAAGCTGTAGCATATCAGTCCAAAATTGACTACACATCTGGGTGAACTGCCTGTCCTGTAGCTCCTGCCTCTGAAATACGCAGCTCCACTGCCCACTCTATGTCTCCCTTCTAGAAGTTTGCCTCCATTCAGTGTGCTGATACTATCTGTGGAGGATAAGTGTGCATACCGCGGATCATCACATGTTTGCCACTCTTCTTATCCGTCCACTACATCTCCAGAGTCTCCCAGTCTATGGTGACCTTCCCCAACGTGATCAACGACTACACTCCCAACACCACATTGGTGTCTAGAATGTCCACCACAAAGAAATGATCTGTCATCGTGTAATTCCCCATGGTCACTGCCAATGTCGGTACATATCTAGCACACTGCATAGTTCTAGCACTCGGTACCAGTACTGAAAAACCATCAAAGCTCTCTGTCGGTATGCCCCTCCGCTCTACCAATTGTGCATCAATAAAGTTGTGGGTGGCCCCACTGTCAACTAGCTCTAAAACATGTTGTCCCTGAACGGTGCCCTGGACACGCAGTGTCAAATACTTGGGAACCCTTCGCAAAGAAGCAAGGACTCCCCCAGTAGGTGCAAACGTTATCCCTCCTGCTCCTGGGGGTGGAGGTGGTGGATGATCCCCTCTCTGTACTGCAGCGCTGCCTCTTGCCTTTGTCTCGTATGCATCTTCTTCCCCGTCATTGTCGGAGAAGACCTTTATGTAGTGTGCATTTTCCGTGACACATCAATGTCACAGTGCCCATGGCTCCTAACATGTGAAGCATAGCTTCCTTCGTCTCAAGTCTCTCCAGGTATCATCGTCCAAAGGCCCCCGGCCTTGGTTCCTCCTCAGAGGTAGAAACCTCGTGTCCTTCCCCTTCGGCTGAAATGTCGGTCTCTGGGGGAAAGGAGCTCTAGTCCTGGGTAGAGCATCCTGCAAATCCCTGGTCCTCCCAACTGCATCGTGGAGTGTAGCAGGCCTCGTGGATCTGACTAGCCCATGCAGAGGTTTTGCCAACCCGTCAATAAACATGTAGATCCTCCTGGATGAGGACAAGTCGTGCACCAACACTGAAAGCCTCAAGAACTCGGAAATGTAGGTTTTCGGGTTCCCGGCTTGCTTGAGCTTGGTTAGCTCAACAAAGTTCTCTTCCGGATCCTTCTGGTCAAACTGCTCCACCAATCTCCGTGTAAACTCTACATACGTTGTCACTGCTAAGTGACCCAGCGTGGCCATCCCATGGAACCACCAGTCATGGGCCTCTCCCTCAAGGTGCAGCGCTGCCACTTTGATGGCCTCTCCCTCTGCCATCTGATTGAGTTGGAAATAAATGTCCAACTTCTCCACCCATGCCTTCGTCGAACATTTTGAGAACCCGTCAGATATTGACAAGAAAAACCTGCCCACTGTACGCTGCACGTCTCCATCCTATGTGTATCTACCCCCTTTGTTCTGGTTACGGGGTCGGCTGTTCTTGAGCTGAACAAATCATGGAAAGTGAGAGCTTCACCCAACTCTTGCCCATAGGATTGATACTCTGCAAAATAATCCCCCATATGAACCGGCTCCGGCTCCTGAGGTGCTCCAGTCTCGGTGCCTACAGTCAAAAATGTGGGCATCGTGGAATGTGGGGGAGTAAGTGACACAACCTGTTGCACTATGAGCTGCTCCTGTAAATGGTGGGAAGTGCCAGACCCTTCTCCGATGTGAAAACTCCTTGGGGTTTCATGCTGTCTCTAGTCTGTAGTAAACGTCTGCCCCATCTCTTCAATCCTCTTCAATCACTCCTGCACAAATTTTAGGAGGAGTTGCCTGAACTCCTTCCCTTCATCTTTCTCCTCTGCCATTGGTTCTTCCTCCTCTCTGTCCACTATGGGAACGTAGTCCCCTTCTCCAAAAGTGGTCTCAAGCCTCCGCTCTTGGTCCTTGTACTTCCTTCCCCGGTAAGTGATATATGGTTTTTCTGTCGATGTCATATACTAATCTACTCCACAGGTTGAGCCAAGTCTATGAGCTCTGATAACACTGTAATATTTTGAATAGAAGTAAATAGTAATACAAAGCAACATAAACAAGCAACTACAAGTAATAGGGAGACATCATACAAATAATGCAAATATGGAGAAACGTTGAGCTATTTTATTATATAACTGAAAGATAACAATGAGTACAAAGGTGTTCAGAATGATGGTGCCTTGGCTTGCTCAAGGCAAGCTGGAAATACTCTCAGAAATGCTCAAGGAATGGCTGCTCTGTCATGGACTGCGTAATCTCCAGATGTTAACGCTATTCTTTTGCCCGGATTATTTATACGATGGAATGGAATAACTCTTTGGGGTTGTTCCCCTGCTCAGAAAAATGTGAAACTCTGGAAATGAGCTCTCCTCCAATAACCCAAAAAAACCCAAGAAGGAATCCCAGAATGGCTGACCTCAGAATTTGACCTCCCTTGGAAAATAATGCACTCCCAGTGAGTACGCTGGCCCTGAATGATAACTCTGCAAATGATGGCCTCCTCCTGCGCCAAAATGATGATTAGTGAAGGGCTGGTCCCTTCACACTATCCTCGAGTTGAAATCTCTGATATCTCCTCACTCCCAGAACTGCCTCTACCACAAACTGCGTAATCCCTCCAAGAGACTATGTTTTCCAGCAACTGCGTGATGCTGGCTAAAGATGCTATGGCTCTCTCCTGAACAATGATGGATAGATCTCCTCGCCTGAGCGAGCACTCGAAGTCCTCCGAGGCTGAGGTTGGGATCTCCGCTCGAAGACACCCGGTGTGCTGAACAGCACTTGCAGACTTCGCTCAATAGCAAAAGCGTGCTCAATGTCAAAAGATAGAAACTAGAGATGCATAATAGAATGAGAGAATGAGGAGCCTCATATCCCTTTTATGCTTGAGAGCCTTGCTCTCACCCGAGCCCCACTAAACTACGCTATCCCTCCTTGGCCACGCTGTCCCATCTCAACTGCTTTGTCATGGGCCCACGCTGTCCACACTGCCTCTTCCCTCATGCTGCCACTAGGCTCTCATGGACCCCACGTTGTCCTTTAATATTTGCCTAAGTGACTTTAGGGAAACTTTATTTCCTAAGTGTGGGTTATGGGTCCCATCACTTCTTTTTATTAACTGATAAACATTAGAAAAGCAAAACTAGAAAAATTAATATTTCCAATTAGCTGCTACTAATTGGAAATATTACACATTCCAACTATTTATAATGGGTCATCATTTAGCCTAAGTTTACGTTAATTAATTAAATTAGTGTACTTTTCGTTAGTAAAACTTAGGAATAATTAAAAGTGCTGAAATAAGGAATTATTAAGCTATCTTCTGCATGCCTGGACACAAGGCCTATGTAGAGACACCTGTTTGAAATACAATTTTTAACACTCCCTCTTAGCGAGGAAGGTGTTCAACACCACCTCCAATTTGTCCCTGAAGAAGACGAACTACCTTTCATCAAGGCCTTCAAGGCCTTCATGAGTACATTTGAAACCTGTTGATCTGTGGGAACATATTGCAGCTTCACCTTGTGTTTTTGTACACAGTCCCTGATGAAGTGATACCTGATGTCTTTATGTTTTGAACTGTAGTGAAACACTGGATTTTTAGAGAGCTTGATGCAGCTCTGATTTTTACAATGTATCACGGTCGGCTCAAACTCCTGATCAAACAGCTCCATGAGTAACTTCTAGATCTTGCTTTTCCTTTACTTTATCAGTTTGAGAAAGGATAATATTATAATTGTGTGACACGACAGAGGTCTCGCTTTCAACTTCACTTTGATGTTTTGGCATGGGGTCATTATTATCTTCAACTATCGCTTGCATAGATACATGCTGCACTTCTTCAAGGGCTCGACTAGCTTCAAGGGTCAGATCTTGGGCATGGGGGATGTTTGTGGGCTTCTTATCTTTTTCTACGTAGGATATATCTCTCCAAAAAATGCTTGGAGGTAAGTTGCAAGTACCAACTCATTTGGGGGCTTGAGTTTTTCAGGGATTAGCTCAACAAGGGTGTTAAACCTTAAGCTGAATTCTTTGACAGGCTCGTCCTCCTCCCTTTTGATGGAGAGGAGATCTTTGTACAACTCAACCACACTTCTTTTTTCCACCCATCTTTCCGAGAAGGCATTAAAAAACTCATCCGAAAAACCTAAGGAATTAAAAGAGAGGGATATGAACTAGTCTTGGGCATAATCTTTGAATGAAAGAGAAAACATAGATAGGACCACATCTTCTTCATACTACCTACCAACAAAGAATCATGAAATGGTGCCAGGTGTTTTGAAGGATCTTCATCCTTTCTACCATAAAAGCATGGCACCCTGTCATAATCTTAGGGGAGAGGATGGGGGGCTGCTAGGATATTCTCAAAGTTTAGGGTATGAAATACACATTGTACCCATGGGGAATCCTTCTTCTCATGCTAACCCTATCCATGAAAGGAGTGCTAGGGGATCCCTCATCTCTCCTGTGATATGTTATGAGGGTTTGGGTGCCAACCTCCTTTGTTAAGACTTGTAGGAGTTTCCATAAGAGGATATTATCTTATCGCTGGAGAAGTCAACTCTTCAAATCGGGAGAAGCTCAAATGCTTCAATATAGGGAAAGGTAGACTTGCTTCTTCCCTGGCAACGATGCCAAAAATGTTTCCGCAAAATCTAGGAGGCCTTGGAGAGAGAAACACTACAAGGCATAAACTAGACCAAGAAGCAACAATGGGGTAGTGGCCCACTTTCACCACAACCAAAACCCCTTGCTCTCTACGGATTTTCACTAATGGGAGGAGTCCTAGTAGTAGACAGATCACTTATGATAGATGTTATAAGGTTAATGTGTGAAGTGATCTCACCAAGAGCTCTTCAAGAAAGGCACAATTTAGGTTCAAGGTTCTGCAAGGAGACAATTCACATTTTGTGATGAGACCTAGGAAAGAAGGCACAAGACCTAGGGTTTGATAAATTTTACGAGTGTTGTAGTATCGGATGGTCAAGGAAAAGAGAAAAGGTTTCCAACAATGTGTACTAGCAATGCCAAGGCTCATGAAACCTTCAAGAAAGCCCTGAAGTTGAAGCAAGGCAAACTAGGGTTTCCCTCTTAGGCAAAAAACTAGGGCAAGAAAGTTTATGGATGAAATTGAAGTGGATGCCCACCAAAAGAATAGGTTTTGTGGCAATTACTATCCCCTTGTTTCTTAGGCTCTCCAATAACCAAAACTCAACTTGCCTAGCGATTCACACTAAGCCCTAGTTTCCTAGCTTGGCCTTGAAAAGGACGAATTAGGAGAGAGAAAAAATATGGATAAGCATAGAGTGCGAGCACTGTTATCCACCACCAATGGGTGACCCCATTAGAGAAATTTTCTCTTAGATTTGTCTTCAGCCGATAGCCAGTAGACCATGACAACCACCAATGCAGCCAATATTTTGGTAGATGTCTCCGCTCCTTGGGCTAGTCATATGTGCCCTCGTTCATCTGTCGAGATCGTATGTTTGAAGGTGGGCCATCCAATCCTAAAAGGTATGGTTTTTCATTATGCAATTGGGTGCTTATGCTTGTTTTTCCTGGGCACATTGGGGTATGGATTATTGGGTGACTTTGAAGGATGAAGGGCTTTGAATGTGGTCTTGTTCCCTTGCCTTAACTGGGGGGTTAATCCTCACCACTAGTCCTGTGGGATCTCCCCTACTGGCATACAGCTTTAGGATGGGCACTTATTGGGAAACCTCAATTTTGGTAGCGTGGTCCCCTTTTCCATTCCACATTTTTCACTCCCCTCTGCACATTATCATCCCTATTTCATCTTCCTCCCTCTCTAGGTCCACATCACCACCGGATCCACAAGGCTCTGGTACTCCCCTCCCCTTGTCCACATGTCTGGGTCAGGCCTAGAACAATGCCCTATAGGTTGATGCAGCTAAACGAAAAAATATAAAAGTATAATATGGCCACATACAAAAGGAAATATACCACAAAATGCAAAAGATGGTCGGGACAATAAAATTTAGCATGTGGGAAAAAGCCAAATATGAGCTCTACCCCTTATCATTATGGTCATCACCCTAGTTCCTAGGGCCCCTATGAGTGCCCCTTCCATCATTAAGGAACCCATGAATATTAAGGTGGGCAATGAACTGCCCCAACTTAAGGGGTAATCACTGTTATATCATACACAACATGTTCTCATTGCTTGGAGCTCCGAGTAGTAAAACAAAGAAAAATCAATAAAAGGCAAAAGGCAAATGAAGAAGGGTGGAAAAACAAAGGCCGGGGTAACTCATATACCATGATTGTACCCTCCTACATTCATACACCCAAATATGTGGACATCCCTTGCCATTACCACCCTTGAGCAATGGCATTTGGCCTTGGGACCCCTGTGTCCCCATCCAACTCATCATTATCCACGACAACTACCACTTAAAGGATTTACCTTGGACATGTCCTTCCCTTTAGGGGTTGGGAACTCCTGATAGGGTTGTTCATTAACTACTACCTAGGGAGGTAACACAATTACATGCTCAAATGCCCAAGTCTGGAAGGGAAATCCACTATGAAGTATCCATTCCTGCCCTTGATTGACAAGCTTATTTAGTCAATTGCACAAATGAATTATTGTATCTGAAGGTGAGGAGATGCATTAGATCTTATACAAGATTGGTAGGTGGTTTCATTACGGGTTGGGTAACTTAACTGGGGCCCAAGCCCTCCAGAGGATCATATCGACACTTGTAGGTGAGGCGTTGAGAGCCATGTGTTTCCATCATGTGATAGAGCATTATCTCACGCCATGTGCTACCTTAACACCTTCAACAACTTGTTTATTGCCCCATAGTATATGTGAGATGATGCACTTGGACCATTAGTGCCCCCGACCGACTTAGCTTTCTATACAGAGTTTGGCAGTTGATCCGAGACCCAGAGGAGGTTTGGCTCATCCTTGAGACATGGGAGAGAAAGCAACATTTTTCCTTCCCTCATTTGGAGCAGTCTACAAGCTTATTTTACACCAAGAGACCCATGAGACCACTGTTGATTTATGGTAGCATCGGATGTGCTCTAGCATTGTAATTTTGTAAATAGGCTAAAACACATGTATTCCATAATACCCAGAAAGGATTTTGGAAAATTCCACTTAGAGATGGTTTAATTAAATTAATTAATCGTTTTTTAATGTTTTCCTAAGTCTAAACTTAGGGAAACTGATTAATTAAAGGGTATTAATTAAACTAAGTGTGAATCTTCTAGATAAAGACATGGATCACCTCCAAGTTAATCTTAGCCCTTGATTATGTTTTAATCTTGGCCGTTGAAGGGTCAACGGAAGAATATAAGGAGGGTGAGGGGTCTGTGGAAAATACATTGAGCACTTTGAGCATTGGCATTTTCTAGTTTGTGTGAGAAGACACAGCTTTTGATCAGAATCGAATCACTAGGGCAGGGTTTGCTAAGTGATTTCGATTCGATAGAGGATTCTAGAGAGGGATAGATACGATGGCGGTCGGGAGGGACCAAGAGTACATTCCGGAGAGAGAGGCGGTGACACGGTGGGCGGTGCAATCTCGCCACGGAGGGTGACGCAGTCCCTGAAGGGGATCATGTAGAAGTGACACAATGCCTTCTAGATTCAGTCTGGAGATAGCTGGAAGCTGAGGTTTCTGAGCCAGGAGGGCCAAAACTCAATTCCAGATCAGCTTGATCGTTGTAGAGGAGGAGGTGATGCAGTTCCTTAGCTTGCCCGCGTAGGCTTACGCAGTAGCAGCGTAGGCATCACACAGAGGCAGAGAGGGGCTTCACCAACGCTGCTCCGGATCATCCAGGGATTTGCAGAGTGAGGTATATCTCACATTTCTTCTGTTGTCGAGATTTTCTCTGAAGGGTGAGCCGGATATTGGCACCCTAGTTGTACTCAAGATTCTGTTGCTTAATAATACAAAACCTCAGATCTGCTGGCCCGGTTTTCCCAAGTTGGGTTTTTCCGAGGACTTAGTCCAAAAATAACTGTGTCAAATGTGGATGTTTTTCATTGTATTTTTTTCAGTTTGTTTTAGCACTTATATTTATTCCGCAACATTATTTGTGTACACTGCTTCAGTAATTACTATGATATTTCACTGTAATGAAATAATTATGAAAAATAATAGGTGAAGTAATTCAGATTTGTTGCACTAGGAATCCAGATTTATGATTTTTCACATGGTATCAGAGCTTATTCAAGCTGAAGTGCAGGAGAAAAAATAGTAAACCAGTAGATCAACGCTGAAGAGACTGGGAGTTGCGTAAGCAGCAGTAGACTACCCTAGTAGTTACGCAGTCTAGACCAGGAGAGCTATCCAGTGCAGAGAAAGATCCCTCTAAGAGAGTTGACAGAGGGGTAAGCTATTCCAGTTTTAGAAGAGGCAGTGTAGCAGACTAGCGTAGTTGAAGGACGCAGTAGTTGCACAGTAGTGAGTGATGGTGCATGAGCGTTAGAATTTTTTTGAAAAACATAGTTGGGGATTTCTTGACCTCAGAGAGTTCTCTTACTCAAAGAGACTTAGTTCTTTCCCGTGCAGTAGCAGAAGCATTGACTTACTCCTCAAGGAGTGCATAAGTCTAGCTGAACAGAGGGTTAGAGGGAGAAGTTGATAGTTGGGGAGATGGCCAACAACGGATTGCGTGACCAAGATAGGTTGGAGGATGCCTCCAACTATGTTATTTGGAAGTCAAGGATACTGTTTCTCCTTGATGAACATTATTTAAAGAGCCTCATTGACAATGCAGTTGCAGAGTCGCTGGATGCAGTACATCTGAGAGCCTTCAAGAAGAACATGGCAAGAGCCAAACGATTGATCCTAGATGGCGTAAAGGATCACATCATACCCCACATAGCAGCAAAGGACACTGTTAGAGAAATGTGGGTAGGGCTGGAAAAGCTGTATCAAGGATCTTCCGAGCAGCGGAGGATGTATCTGGAGGAGAAGATGCGTAACACCAGGATGAAGAAGGGAGAGCGTTTTGACTCCTTCCTGTCTCGAATTCAGGAAAACCAAGACCAGCTGTCAGCAGTGGGGTCAACACTTTGAGACTCAGAGTTGGTAAGGCTCACTCTGAACTTTGTTTCAGAAGATTATCAGGTCTTTGTCTAGAGCATTCTGGGTAGAGTAAGAATCCCAGGATGGGAAGCGATGTGGGGCAGCCTTGCAGCAAGAAGAGCTGAGGAGAGATCTCCTCAAAATCGATATTGAGGACGGAAACAGCGGTTCGAAAGTCAAGAAGGAGGAAGAAAACACAGCCCTTTCTTCAAAGGGGCAAAAATGGCAGAAGAAGAAAGATCTGTCCAAGATCAAGTGCTTCAGGTGTGAGGAAATGGGACATTATGCCACACAATGTCCTCTTAAGAAAAAGGACAAGGAGAAGCAAGATCCTCAAGTCGGAGCTGCTAAGATTGAGGCAGAAGTTGATTTTGGTATGTTAGCTCATATTCTAAAAGGAGGGAAGTGGGCTGACTTCGAGTTGTAGATCCAGAATCTACAGGTGGTAGGATCCTTGAGTATTTCTGAACTCTTGGATCACATGCGAGCTACGACGGCCTTAAGACAATAGCAGGATGGACAGTTGCAGCATAAGATTAAGAGACAATGCAATGGCTAGCAGTACTAGAGCCTGATCAGCGCAGGGAGGGAGCAGCAACAGCAACAGTTGAGCAGCAATAGCACAGTGCACAATGGGGCAACGCAGTGCAGTGCAGTGCTCACGTAGTGCAGAGCAGCAGCAACGCAACATATTCAGAGAGCTAGTGCAAAAATTAGCAACAGGCAATCTTATTATCCAAGATGTAATTTTACTTGTCCAAATTCAGATGTTTCTCTGTTGCAATTAGCAACAGTGCAGCAGTGCAGCAGCAACAGTAGTTGAGCAACAGCAACAGCAACATAGTGCACAGTGGTGCAGCACAGTGCAGAGCAGTGCAGCAGCATGGTTGCAGAATTCAGAGGGAGTTGCAGTACAGTGGCAGTTGGCAGCAACATGCAGAGTCAGCAGCAATACAGATGCAACATTTGTGTAGTGTTGGTGAGCAGCATCAACAGCACAACAACAGATGTTACAAAAGTCAAAGCAGCACATAGAGTTGTATTGCAAGAGCACTTTCCTTGCTAAGAGGGAGTGTTGATTTATGGTAGCATCAGATGTGCTCTAGCCTTGTAATTTTGTATATAGGCTAAGACACTTGTATTCCATAATACCTAGAAAGGATTTTGGAAAATTCCACTTAGAGATGGTTTAATTAATTTTAACTAATCATTTTTTAAGGTTTTCCTAAATCTAAACTTAGGGAAACTGATTAATTAAAGGGTATTAATTAAACTAAGTGTGAATCTTCTAGATAAATTCATGGATCATCTCCCAGTTAATCTTAGCCCTTGATTATGTTTTAATCTTGGCCGTCGAAGGGTCAACAAAAAATTATAAGGAGGAGGGTGAGGGACCTATGGAAATCACATTGAGCATTTGCCATTTTGGAGCTTGTGAGAGAGACACAACTTTGTGATCAAGATCGAATCACTAGGGCAGGGTTTGCTAAGTGATTTTGATTCAGTGATCAGTTCCAGAGAGGGGCAGATGCAGTAACTGGCCAAGAGCACTAGGATCACATTTCAGAGAGAGGCAGCAATGACGCAGTAGAGGTAGCGCAGTCATCTGGAGGGGTGACGCAGTTCCTGAAGGGAATCACACAGAAGTGACGCAGTGCCTTCTAGATTCAGTCCGGAGATAGCTGGAAGCTGGGGTTTTTGAGCCAGGAGGGCCAAAACTCAATTTCAGATCAGATTGATCGTTTGCAGAGGAGAGGTGACACAGTGCTTCAGCTTGCCCACGCAGGCTTACACAATAGCAACGTAGGCATCACGTAGAGGCAGAGTGGGGCTTCACTAGTGCTACACCAGATCAGTCGGGGACTAGCATACTGAGGTATTTCTCACATTTCTTCTGTTGCCAAGATTTTCTCTAAAGGGTGAGCCGAATATTGGCACCCTAGTTGTACTCAAGATCATGGTTGCTTAGGAGCGGGAGCGCCATTTTCAAAAGCTCCTGGTCCGGAGCGTTTCGGGGAGCGTTTATATATATATATATATATATATTGATATTGATGCATATATGTCAACAAAAGCATGTAGAATGATCAATTAGACATAAAAAACATAAAAACATAGATTGAATCATATAACATCAATCATCTAGAAGTTATAATCTTCATCAACCATGCCCACAAGTTGGAAGCATACAACATATTGACTCTTGAGTCTCGCGAATCATCAATCTGAAGTTTTCAAGCTTTCAAAATTCAATATTTAACATTTATCATCATTGATTTCAAATTTCAATATCTAAAATTTATCATCATTGATATATATCATAATTCATTTATCATCATTGATTCATTGATTTCAAAATTCAATATACATTTATCATCATTGATTCATTGATTTCAAATTTCAATATATAACATTTATCATCATTGATATGTATCATTTATCATCATTGATTCATTGATTTCAAAATTCAATATATACAATTTATCATCATTGATATATAACATTTATCATCATTGATTCATTGATCACCATATAACTTTCATGAAGCTTCATATTCATAATTCATAATGACTTGTAAACTTATAAATGCCAACTTCAAAGTTTCACCTTTCAAATTCAAACTTCAAACTTAAATTGTCATTAAATATATGAAAGAGTCAAGTTTCAACTGTTCAACTGCCAACAGTTATAAAAGATAAAAACTACTAGAAAATAGAAAAGACTAGTAAACAACAAATCTATTTTATCTATTGGTTGGCCCCTTGCCACGCCCACGAGAAATGTCTAATTTGTGCGAGCCACGAGGAAATGATGGTCTTCTAGTACTCTTAGGAGTACCGCGTCCACGACCATGACTAGAAGGTGGAGGCTGAATCTGCAAAGGAAGAATAGTTGGATATCGAGAACTGGCACTGGCATTGGCACTGGCACTGGCACCCGCACTGCTACTGGATGGTGGGACTGGCCCTGTGTGTGGCAGTGCTGCTGATGCTTCATCATCATCCCTAAAAAGTTCTGCTTCCAATTCTTCCATATGTACCATGCCGTCCTCCAAATTATCATCCTCTGGGTTGTTGTCCCAGACTTTGTATGATTGATCCTCATATGCCCGATCACAGTAATGGCTCAACAACGTCAAGTTGTAATGCACATAAGCCAAGCTTTCAGCTCAGTTTTCATTCAGTCTGTTTCTTCTCACATTATGTATGAAGCTGTAGGTGCTCCAACACCTCTCTGCAGAAGAAGTATTCACAACCTGTGAGAGAACTTTTTTTGCCAACTTTGGCAAAAGTCCCATGCCGCCATATGCTTCCCACCATGTGAGAGCATCAAATATGTCTCTGTCTTCCATTGCATGGAAAGAACCAAAGTTAGCAGTGCAACTGAAGTATTTGCCTAATTCAAGGCGCAATCTAGCACACTCCTCCCTGTCGGGTACCAACTTGTCTAATGCCTTCATGTACCCCTCTTGTACCTCTAGATCTGTGTGAAGTTTGATCCCAACCCCACCTCCAGGTGCAGGTTGGCCCAACCAATATGGAGAGTAGTATTTTGGCATAAGGATATATGCCAAGGCATGCAGTAGAACATTGAGTTTATTCCACCGTGCACACACACAGTCATGAATCATAGCATACAAGTTGGGATCATTATCCTTAACAACATCTTTTATTTGGCCCAACATGCTGTCCATCTTCTCATAAACCTCCCCAATCACTGGTTTATCTGTATCTGCAAACCGAATCATGTGATAAATGGGCTTGGTGAAATTCAAAATTTCCCTCACATGTGCCCAAAACAAAGGGTCAAGGGCGGTCTCCTCCACATGTTCAAAACCTTGCTTATCAACTATTGTCGCTGCCCTGTCCTTTAATACCTGCCATTGTGAGCTTGATACCATTGCAGCCAATGACTCTCTTACCTTCAAAAGGCACCTAAAGGTGAGGTAATAGCTAGCAAATCTAGTCTTTGCTATTTTCAACAACTGCAATTTGGTGTGAGTACGGAAAAGCCCATGGGTATTGCTATGATTTGTAATAAATTTTATCATTTTTTTACCTCTCTTGTACAAATCACCAAGCCATTTGAATTGAGGTTGTTTGTTTTTAATGATATCATGCATCAAAAGGTTCATTGTGTGAACCAAACACCAAAACCAAAATATGGTGGGGTATTTATCCTCAATAATTGCTCCTGCTGCCTTACAATTAGCAGCATTATCAGTGATGACTTGTATGACATTGTATGGCCCAGTCTTTTCAATTATTGCAAGTAATGGTTCTGCAATGTTAATGCCGGTCTTGAATTTGTCTGAATAATCATATGCTGACAGGAAGATTGCACCACTAACCGACACAGCCAAAACACTTATCAATGGCTTTCCTTTTACATTGGTCTATCCATCAGAGACAATGGACACCCCATGCTCATTCCACGAATTTGTCATTCTAGCCAAAGAATGGTTTATTTTAGCTTTTTCATGATCAAGACCCACGGTTCTGGCCTTGTCATATCCAGGGCTCCTGTATCCTTTGGGGGTATCATTAATGGCAAAAACCATTTCATGCTAATAAGGTGAGCAAAGAACATTGAATGGCACCCCACATGCATATAGAAACCGGAAAATTTTTGAATCCACATCATTCCTACACCCTTCGTCAAGGAAATCAGATATGGTTCTACGCCTTCATCCAGGTGTGCCACTGCCTCCATAACCACTGCCATGGGTGGAAGTTGATGGACTTCTTTGTCCATGATGTGATGCACCTAATGGTGTATAAGAATCAATGAAACCCCTAGATCTTTTAGATCTCTGTAGTGCAGCCTCCTCTTCCTTTCTATATTTCTCTCTCTCTGTTGCTGGCACACTAACACAAATTTTGATTCCTAGATTTTTGTCTCCATCCCCTGGCATTTTCCCACAAAGGTGCCTTCTCGCACGGGTGTATGAACCATGGTATTCTTTATTGCAATGGGGGCAAAGAAATTTAGTGGTTCCACCACCTTTCCCTCCTTCCTGCCTCTGAACATATTTCCACAAAGGTGTCTGAGTTTGGTCTTATCTAGTTGGGGTATCTGTGGCCTCATGTTCTCCACTCCCCCCTTCCTCCTCAACATAATCCTCCTCCTCTTTAGGATTTTCATCAAATCCACCATAACCCACTTCTTCATCCTCCTCTTTTCTAATGTGCCTCTTTCTTCTAATCTCCAACACCATTATTACAAAGAAAGGAACCAGCATGATGAAAATCCCTAGCCATATAGCCATGATGTTTCAAGTTTCAAGTTTCAAGTTTCTAGCCCGCAAAAAAAATGGAGAAATGCCAAATGGGAATAGGAAATGCAACATAGGAAAAAAACAATTCAATTTTTAAGTTTTCAACACAATAAAATGCAACATTCAGAAAAAAAAAATCAAGTTTTCATTTTTGAACAACTTAAAAATTCACCCTAGAAAATACAAAACTAGATTAGAAGACCTACCTCTTTCTTGCAATCCTCCTCTTGCTCTCTTGCAGCTTGCTCCTTGCTCTCTCCTTGGCACTTCCGT
The DNA here is from genome assembly GCA_034641835.2 of Pinus albicaulis. Classification (NCBI taxonomy): domain Eukaryota; kingdom Viridiplantae; phylum Streptophyta; class Pinopsida; order Pinales; family Pinaceae; genus Pinus; species Pinus albicaulis. Next base: position 3,751,439 of record MU968307.1, read on the forward strand.
AGCTCCGCTCTCCAACTCTTGCTCCAAGCTCTCCTTCTCTCCAACTCTTGCTCCAAGCTCCTCTTTCTCTCACTCACTCAACTAAAACAATAAAACAAAATGAGGGGAGGGTGGGCTTTTATTTACCCAACCCTCCTCCCTCTCTCTCCAAAAAAAAAAACGAATTTTTTGAAGATTTTTTTTCACGCTGTCGGGGAGCGTTTTTTTTGTCAGGGAGCGTTCAGGAGCGAACACTCCTTGACCGCTTCCGGCATTTAAAAAATGCTCCCGAAGCGTTTTTTTAATGCCGGAAGCGCTCAGGGAGCATTCGCTCCTGAGTGCTCCCTGAAACGCTCCTAAAAAGGCAGGGAGTCTTTTTACAGGTTCGGAAGCGCACTCCCGAAAATGCTCCCATCAGGAAGTGTTCTCGGGAGCGCGCTCCCAAAACGCTCCCGAACAGAGCGCGTTTTGGGAACGGGAAGGGGGGGGGGGTGAAGCTTCCTCGCAACCTTGCTCAAGATTCTACTACTTGATAAGAAAAAACCCTCAGATCTGCTGCACTGGTTTTCCCAAGTTGGGTTTTTCCGGGGACTTAGTCCAAAAAAAACTGTGTCAAATGTGGATGTTTTTCACTGTATTTTGTTCAGTTTGTTTCAACATTTAGATTTATTCTGCAACATTATTTGTGTAGTCTGCTTTAGTAATTACTTTGATATTTCACTGTAATGAAATAATTATGGAAAATAATAGGAGAAGTAATTCATATTTGTTGCAGTAGGAATCCAGATTTAGGATTTTTCACAACCACTACTTGTGCCCCAAATCCACTTTGGAGCACCACATGATGTTTCACACAGAGATTGAGGGGCCATCCCCTTGACCATCATTCATGGAGCTCTCTTCTTCATCATGGCACCTTGAGGACTCGATTAAGCCTTCCAACGACCCACCTACATCATTACTTGATCATTTCAACTTCATTTTGGATGGCTTATTCTACACTTTATGAACTATTTGGTGGGCTTCTCGCCAAATTTATGTTATTTCGCACGTTAAAATATTTTTAGTGACATCTTAGTCTAATTCGACATAGAGGAGGCTCATATAATTAAAGTTAAGCCTCATTTGTATAAAACATCATCATCACACTTGGATATCTCTCTCTTGACAAATTCACTCTTTTTCTTGGATGCTATTGGAGCTCTTTTGATGCATTTCGATATTTTTGGGAGATGAAATATTGTTCTTTCTTGGAGCCACTATCTTGATCTTGGATTGGATATATCTCTTGCTATCTTTTAAGTTCTTTTGTTGAATATTTTTCATATAATAAAGTCTAATGTGTGGAATCTTGCAACTAGCTAGTTCTTCTTTTGCCTCAATTATTGAATATCATTGAAAATAATGTTGGATTGCAAATTTGTGCATGTTACTAATTGATTCACAAGTAGATGAATGTTCCTAGTGGATTAATACTTGTTTTTCTTCCATAATAGTCCATTGATATTGGGTGGGTAAATGTTAGGGCATCACAATGTAGCCTCCTTGAAGACAAATTTTAGCCAAATTTTGAATCACGTAAACTCATAGCCCAAGGGGAAGGCACTGATCCAAGAAATTTTGGTGATCACCCTCCTTTTAGCTCTCTTTTTCTCCTAAAAAATTTCGGCCTCTCTTGTAGATAGCCTAGCTAGGGTGCATGTGAATTCCATTAGAAGTGGACTTTTTGTATTTCGATTGGACAAGATGTTGCGTTGTTGTCTCCTCTAGGAATCCTCAAAGTTTCACACAATTCCCATGGTTCATTTGAAAGAAAACTCAAGCCCTAGCTCGGTATTTGAATTCCCATCTTGAACATCATAGTGAGAGGTCTTCTTGAGGGTTTTTGGCACATAGTATTCGGTGGAATATATCATTCTAAAGCCTTTCCCAACACTACCCTGACCTAGTGAGCTCCTTGGAGGGTCTCCTCCCACCATTATTCATAAACCCTAAGTTTTTCTCAAGCATAGCGAGAGTCTATTTAAAGGTATATAGTCATCTTACAAAGCTTCTTATAAGTCCTTTGTTATTTTTTGTAGCATCAAAAGTGTTCTAGTCTCGAAACTTTGTGGAGAGGCTGAAACACACGAGTTCTCCATAACCCAAAAATTGTTTTTGGAAATTCCACCTAGAAGTGTCTCAATTAAATTATTAGCCCATTTTTAAATATTTCCCAAGTCTAAACTTAGGAAAAGGGATTAATTAATCAATATTAATTGATAAAGGTGTGAATTATCTAGAAACTCACACAAATCGACTAGGAAATAATCTTAGCCCTCAATTAAGTTGCCGTTGGAGACCCAACAAAAGATTATAAGAAGAAGTCGTAGGGTAGATGGAGAATAAACACTTGAGATCGATTTCCTTGGGCAGTTTGATTTTCCAGAGAGCAACAACAGTTGCCGGAAGAGTTCTAGCTAGAGAAGGGAAGCATAAACAGAGGAGGGCAAAGACAATGAGTCCAGGGGATATTTTCCGGTCCCGGAGAGTTACAAAGAGGAGGGCAATACGTTGGAAATTGTAACTAGGTTTGGTCTTCATTTAATGTATTGAAGACATTATGAAATGTACTTGAAAAAAGAATAAAGAAAAGAATTTTATTATTGTAACAATGACTTATTAAAGCATGGGTTTCATGCTTAGGTCATCATTATATTAGTCAAAGTCACCATTGTGGACTCCTAGGATTAATTTTGAGTTTATAGAGTCATTGTACATTCAAAGAGACCCTTCTTGGGCTTTTGAATCATGTAAATCGATTAAGAATTGAGTTAAATATGAATTATGTAACCTCCACACCAAATCGGCCTAAAGGGGATCATGTCGGCCTAAGAGACACCTATTTGACCTCACCTGGAGCCTATAAAAGGAAGGAAGTCGAATTCATTTGGAGCACTCACCCTCAAGCTAGTTCGACATCTCAATAGTAGCTGGAGAAGTTCAAAGTATGTTGTCGGGAAGCCGAAAGAAGTGTGAGTTTGGGGGAGTCTAAGGAGAAGAAGAAAATCGAAATTTTGGTGCCTCTCTCTCTCTGTTTCGTGCTCTGGATTGGGAGATCGAAGTCTTCCAAGTTTTGCTGTTGCCGGAAGTTGTTGCTGCTGCCTAGTCGAAGTTGTTGCTGCTGCTAGTCGAAGTTGCTGGAAAGGGGTCGAAGATCTAGGAGGTTGACTTGGTGTGGAGAGAAGGTCTGGTATATGTCTAGGGTGAATAGTCTCAAAGAATACTATTGAAAAGAAGAATTATCTTGATTGGGTTTTCCCCTAGAGGGGGTTTTTCCCCTTGGCATAGTGCCTACATCTTGTGTCTCTTGTTTTGTGATCTTCATACACACATAATATGGTAATTACTTGATGAAAGATAAGATAATAACGAAGTAAAAGAAGCTAACACATTCACAAGTAATTATCAAGATCGGAGAATCAAACCCTAATACAACTACTTTGATTTTCCAACATGGTTTCGGAGCTAAAGTCAGGAAGAATTGAGGATCACTTTTTTGGTATGGATTGTCTCTCTTTGATGAACTACATAAGAATGGGTATCAACAATGCTGGAAGTTGGATAAAAAAGGTCATCTATTACTTATTCAAGAAGGTCAAAAGTCAAGGACTCTTGGCTGCTCTTACAGGTTCTCTTAATGATGACAATGCATGGATCATTGATAGTGGAGCATCGAGACACATGACAAGAGAAAGTAAACAACTCCATACACTATCAAAGGAGCCATCATCTCATGCAGTTGGATTGGGTGACAACAAAAGCTATGATGTTAAAGGCCTGGGATCAGCATCGTTGAAGCTAGATAATGGATTGAAGTTGCACCTCAACAACATTCTATATGTTCCAGGTTTGAAAAAGAATTTTCTTTCTATTTCTTGTTTAGAAGATAAAGGGGAAATAATTGCTTTTGTTGATGGAAAAGTATTGGTTTGGGGAAAAGACTCTAGCATTGATAAAGCTAGGGTTATTGGAGTTCATGAAGGAAGTCTTTATAGAGTCATTACACCACCTTCTCAAGCTTTGTTTCATATGGAAATAAGTCCCATTGAGCTATGGCACAGGAGGTGTGGTCATCTATATTATAAGGTCATCCCTACTCTTAGTCAACCAGTTCATGGTATTCCTAATATGAATTTAGATCATGAAGGTGTGTGCAAGGGATGCTCTTTGGGGAAACATACAAGAAAGCCATTTCACAATGTGAAACTAGGTCCAAAGAGATATTAGACCTCATCTATTCTGATGTGTGTGGGCATATGTCTGACAAATCACTTGGAGGTCATCTCTACAATGTGACATTCATTGATGACCATTCTAGAAAGACATGGCTCTACCTTCTCAAAACAAAAGATGAAGTCTTTTATAAGTTCAAGGAGTTTAGGGCTGAAGTGAAAACCCTAACCAAAAGAAAGGTAAAAACTTTGAGATATGATAATGGTGGGGAATACACTTCTAAGGAATTAATTGCATATTGTAAAGAAACAGGTATTAAGAGGGAGCTCATTGTTCCCTATTATCCCAAAGAAAATGGATTGGCCGAAAGGAAGAATAGATCAATTGAAGAAGGCATTCAAACTATGCTCCTTGATCAAGATCTACTGAAATTATTATGGGGAGAAGCTGCAATGACAACCATATATATTCAAAATAGAAGTCCTCATAAGAGTCTTGATAATACAACACCCGAAGTATTCACAGGAAAGAAGTTTAGTGTGGATCACCTCTGAATATTTGGAAGTCCAACATATATCCATGTTCCGAAAGACAAGCGAAAGAAGTTGGACTCTTCAAGTATCAAGGGAATATTCGTTGTATATAGTCTCTCTTCAAAAGCATATAGAATCTACATCATGGAAGGAAGATATATTGAAGTAATCAGAGATGTCATATTTGATGAGAATCAAGCATATAAGAAATCAAGGGATATTCCTATTGATTCTGATGACGAAGAAGTTCCCATATTTGAAGAAGAAGAAGTTCATCATGAAAACTCTACTACAAATCTCGAAGAAGAAGGACCAAGTGAGGCTATTCAATCAGTGGTCATCCAAACCACAAGGAAGTTGTCAAACTGGTTAAAAACTACATTGGAAGATGTTGAAGGACATGAGGCTGCAGGAACCTTCATGGAAAGAAAGAAACCGAAAAGATATTCTGATTATGCTGCATATATGACAAAATTGATAGAAGTCAAAACATCTACATTCAAGGAAGTTGCGCATCAAGAGGTTTGGAAGAAAGCAAGGCAGGAAGAATATCAATCCATCATGAAGAATGGGGTTTGGGAAATCATTCCTAGACCTAGTGACAAATTGGTTGTCACATCTAAATGGATCTATAAGATCAAACATGCAGTTGATGGAAGTATAGACAAGTATAAAGCAAGATTTGTCGCAAGAGGTTTCTCTCAAAAAGAAGACATTGATTATGAAGAAACCCTTGCACCTACAACAAGGTACACTACTATTAGATCGTTGGTTTCATTGGCTGCTATAATGGGGTGGAATATCCATCAAATGGATGTGAAGATCACATTTCCGAATGGGACCATTGATGAGTTAGTGTACATCGAACAACCCAAAGGTTTTGAAGTTAATAGCAGGGACTCTCGTGTTTGTAGACTTAAGAAGGCTCTATATGGTTTGAAGCAAGCACCGAGGGCATGGTATGCTAGGATGGATGCATATCTACTTAGAATTGGATTCGTAAAGAGTTATGCTGATCCAAACTCTACATGAAGGTTGTGAATAATGAGCCCGTCATTATTCTACTATATGTGGATGATCTATTCATCACTTGTGTAGAGCAAAGAATTCAAGAATGCAAGAAGATGTTGGCATCTCAATTTGAAATGAAGGATCTAGGACTAATGCACTATTACCTAGGTCTAGAAGTATGGCAAAGACTTGGGGAGATATATTTGGGGCAAGGAAAGTACATCATCAAGTTGTTGTAGAAATTTGGGTTGATGGATTCCAAGCCGATGACTACTCCTATGATCACAAATCTCAAGAAGTTGAGGGACTCTGACTCTAGTCTCATGGATCCCACCTCATATCGTCAGTTGGTGGGTTCCCTGATGTATCTGGTAAATACTAAGCCAGATATATATTTTGAAAGAAACATTCTTAGTCAGTTTCAGTGGGAGCCCTGTCACAATCACTAGATAGTTGCCAAACATATACTGAGGTATCGTCGTGGCACTGTACATCACTACCTAAAATATGATAGTAAGGAAGTCAAGCTAATTGGCTTCACAGACTCTGATTGGGGTGGCAGTGAGACCGATGGAAGGAGCACTATCGAAGGATGTTTTAGTCTGGGAGCTACTATGATCTCATGGATGAGTAGGAAGCAAGATCCCGTTGCGTTGAGTAGTGTTGAGGTTGAATATGTGGTTGCATGTGAAGTAGGAAAGGAGGTTGTTTGGTTAAGAAAGCTTCTGACAGACTTGTTCGAGAAGTCTCTGGGTCCTACTGTGATTAATTGTGACAAACATTGCACGAAGCGGGGACGTTTTTTGGAAGCAGGGACGCGGAAGCGTCATTTCCCAAAAATCTAGGAAGCAAAGTGTCTTGGAAGCGTCTACTATATATATATATATATATATATATATATATATATATATATTTCCATTTATATTAAAAAAAACATCCAAAACACCAAATTATTTGTAGAAGATATGGAAACATGCATATTTGTACATAAATCAAGATAGATATGGCATCTATTGTACATTAATGATTAATAATTCGAGCATCAACCTTCTAGATGCATCAATCATCTAGAATCTAGATTCTTCTCCTCTTTTCTAGCCTTTGCCTCTACCTCGATTGTCTAGGATATTAGTCAACATTTCTCAATTTTGATCAAACTGCCTAATCATTAATCCAAGCTTAACATGCTTGGTAGAAAAAGCTTAACATGGTTGATCGATGATTTTAACTTGATTGAAAGGTAATATTTTTTCTAACAACATGACAAAGGAATTCAACAATTAATACCTCCAACAATAGGGTACATATAGGGCTTGGTTCTCTTGATTAAATGCCAATCACATACCCTCATACATGATATAATCAAATGAAATGCCAAAATCCCATTGATCCTGAATTCCTGAAAACTGTTAACTCTGCTGAATTTTGAATAGGATATGAAATTCTATTTTGTCCATATGAAATCCGATGAGGTTGGAACTCCTCTCAAACATCTTGAGTCATTTCATGGTAATGTTAAAAATTTAAGTAAAAGGATGAAAATGAAAGATAAAGAAGAATGCCACTTTTACTTTAAGAATTTAACATTACCATGAGGAAGCATCTACGAAGCATCTAAGGAGCATCAAAGGAGCACCTTTGGAGTGTCTAAGAAGCTCCAACCCAACTTAAGTCGAAGAAAAAAATAAATATTTAGAACCCTGTGGAACCGCCCATCTCCAGTTTAGTTCCAATGGTCGAGAAAGTTTAGTTCTAAATTTCTAGGAATCGTCTTCGCCAACTTGATCCGCGGTTCCGGATTTCCAAACCATGGATCTGATAGCGGATCCCCCACGGATCTGTATGGGACACGATTTCGGGTTTCGATCCTTGGGGGGGGGGGGGGCGTTTCGTGCAATGTTGATTGTGACAATCAAAGTTGTATCAAAATGTCTGGAGTTCCCGTGGTTCATGCTAGGACGAAGCATATTAATAATAAGTTCCACTTTATTAGGAACTTGGTGCAATATGGGATCGTGAAGTTGGAGTATGTCTCGATAGATGAACATGTAGCAGATATACTAACAAAGGCTCTTCCGAATAAGAAGTTTGAATATTTGAGAAACCTACTGGGTTTGGTTGACATTGTTGATTGTATTGATGATAAGAAAACGGAAGAGATTTGTTGAGGCTTTGCGAGTGAAGCATTGCCTGGGAGGACATCTGGTTGACTCTTTGTGTTGATGTCTAGGTCCCAAAGAAGGGAAGGGTGGCGTGGGTCATGGAGCTCTGACCATTGATACACACCTAGGTCCATGGGTTGGTGGTTAGCATGTAACCCTGATGGTACCTAAAGGGGCTGAAAGCTTGAGTCCATCTTATTCCCACTTTGATAGATTGCCTTGGTCAAGAATCTAGTTTGTGGCATTGCAGTGCCTAAATTGTTGAGAGACTAATGGATAGATTGCCCTAGTCAGGAATTTAGCCTATGGCATTGTGGTGCCTAAATTTCTTCATTGTTTCATATAGTTTGAGATCTTCTGTTATATTTGTATATGATGAATACCTCCCTAGTTAAGAGGTAGTGTTGGAAATTGTAACTAGGTTCGGTCTTCATTAAATGTATTGAAGACATTATGAAATGTGCTTGACAAAAGAATAAAGAAAAGAATTTTATTATTGTAACAATGACTTATTAAAGCATGGGTTTCATGCTTAGGTCATCATTATATTAGTCAAAGTCCCCATTGTGGACTCCTAGGATTAATTTTGAGTTTATAGAGTCATTGTACATTCAAAGAGACCCTTCTTGGCCTTTTGAATCATGTAAATCAGTTAAGAATTGAGTTAAATATGAATTATGTAACCGCCACACCAAGTCGGCCTAAAGGGGATCATGTCGGCCTAAGTTGCTGGAACAGGGTCGAAGATCTAGGAGGCTGACTTGGTGTGGAGGGAAGGTCTGGTTTATGTCTAGGGTGAAGAGTCTTAAAGAATACTATTGAAAGGAAGAATTATCTTTACTGGGTTTTCCCCTCAAGGGGGGTTTTGCCCTAGCATAGTACCTACATTTTGTGTCTCTTGTTTTGTGATCTTCATACACACATAGTATGGTAATTGCTTGATGAAAGATAAGATAATAACGAAGTAAAAGAAGCCAACACATTCACAAGTAATTATTAAGATCGGAGAATCAAACCCTAATACAACTACTTTGATTTTCCAACATGATATGTTCTCTAGGAGGTTGTGCAGAGTCTTAGAAGGGCATTTTGATCCAGCTAAAGAGGAGCTCATTTTTAGTTCCAATGGTCGGGAAAGTTTTCGAGAGGGTCAGAGAGAAGCTCCTCATTTTTAGTTCCAATGGTCGGGAAAGTTTTCGAGAGGGTCAGAGAGAGAGCTTCTCTCTGACCCTCTCGAAAACTTTCCCGACCATTGGAACTAAAAATGAGCTCCTCTTCAGCTGGATCAAAATGCCCTTCTAAGACTCTGCACAACCTCCTAGAGAACATGTCATGTTGGAAAATCAAAGTAGTTGTATTAGGGTTTGATTCTCCGATCTTAATAATTACTTGTGAATGTGTTGGCTTCTTTTACTTCAGTCTGCAACAGGCTGCACAGCTGGACTTGCAGTTGATTCAGGCAGAGTGTTTGAGGGACTGCGTTACGTTGATGCAGGGCATGCGCAGAGCTGGTTGGACGACTAGCTTTTCAGAGGAAGTCAAGTGTTGAGATCGCTGGGAATGAGGGTAATTTCCCTCAGAGAATTTTTGCTAGTATTCCTCTAGGATAGATTCGCAAGTTTGGCGATATTTATTGTACTCATAATTAATGTTGCAAAAATCATGATCAAGATAAAATCGACAAGTGTCCAAAAAATGAAAAAATCGTAACAATCGGCAAAAAATTGGTAAAAATTGGCAAAATATCTGCAACATTAAAAAAGTATAAAAAAATCATTTTTTTTCAAATTTTTATGTATATAAAGCATCCATGATTTTTTGATGACTTTTACAATTTTATCGCAATTTTTACAATTTTATCGCAATTTTTACGATTTTTATCGAGATTTTTCATTTTGGTAAAACTTTTGGTGATTTTTTTCATGATATTTTGGCGATTTTTACGACTTTTTGTCGATTTTTTCGATTTTATCGCGATTTTTTCATTTTAGAGAAAATTGTCGATTAAATTTCCATGTTGAAAAAATCGTGATTTTTTCAAAAAATTATGATCTAATTGCAATTTTCGCAACACTACTCATAATTTCTCATTGTTGCTTAATAACAAAAACCCGCAGTTGCTGCACCGGTTTTCCCAAGTTGGGTTTTTCTGGGGACATTTGTCCAAAAATAATTGTGTCAAATTTATTGTGTGCTAGCACATTTCTCAGTTTCCAGTGCTATTATTTTCCGCAATATTTTTGTGAATATTGCAGTGTGTTTATTTCGTTATTTCTATAGCAATAAATTGCTAATTTAATTAACAGTTAGAAGAAATAATTCTAGTGGTTGCAATAGGATTTCAGTAAATGAAATTTTCACATGGTATCAGAATGATTTTGATCAAGTAGGAAGCTCAAAAGTGAAAGGTAGAAATCATCCAGATTTAGATTGAGTTTGGCAACTCGATATCCAGATATTCATAGAGGCTGGCTTAACAAATTGAACTGTTGGGCAGAGGATTCAATTTTTCCAGTGCAAGTTGCAAGAAAAATTCGCAAAGTTGAGGAGCAGTTCCAATATGTAGTAGCAAAGTAGGAAAGCGATTATGGTGAAGCGGATCATTATTTTCACTACGCAGATTCCTTGCTTGGGCGCAATAGGGTTTTGCAACAATAGAATCCTACACAAGAATCCTATTGCAACCATTGGTATTATTTCTCCTAATTGTTAATTAATTAAGAATATATCTGCTACAACAAATATCGAAATAAACACATGGCAACCTTCACAAATAAAATTATGCGGAAACTAAAACGTTGGAAGCTGGGAAATGCTAGCACACACATAAAATATAACACAATTATTTTTCAAGAAGAGTCCCTGGAAACACCCAATACGAGAAAACCGGTGCAACAGTGAGGGTTTTTATTATTATGCAACAATGAAAATCTGAGTAAAATTTGGATGCCTGAAACTGGCAATCCTCAACAAGAAAATCATGGAAAAATTATTGAAGGCAATTTCCCTTCCTCCATAGGAAATCCCCGACACAATTTTCCTTTAGAAAACTCAGCCCTCTGATCCTCTGCACAACCTGCTTGACATCAAGCCTCTAACTGGTCTCTGATGAAGTTGTTTTGCCTTCTGCTGCTGAGCAAATCGTCTCTCCAGCCTTCCCGAACCATTGCCCGACCTCTGGAACTAAGAACGAATTTTCTCTCGAGCAAACCGAACTGCCCTCTCTGAAGCTACTACGCAGTCCTCTGTGTTGCCTCATTCGGAATAACTTGGCCCTCTTACTACTGCCTCTCTGGATTTGGAAAAATTTCTCCGGATCACTGCCCCTGCGCCTCACTCACTACTTCGTTCTTTAGCTCCCTCCATAAACTGACTATTTCTACTCTGGAAATCGATCTGCCAAGGAAATTGAACTGCTCAAGTGTATCAAGTGATTTCTCCATCACCACATCAATCTCCTCTTATAATCCTCTCTTGGAGCACCAACAGCCAAGATTAAAACATAATTGATGGGTAGGATCATCTCTGGATCGATCGGTGTGAGTTTCTACACTATTCTCTCCTTGACTTAATCAATATTGATTAATTAACCAGTTTTCCAAAGTTTAGACTTAGGAAACATTAAAAAAATTGGTTAATAATCTAGTTAAGTCACTTCTAGGCGAAATTTCGAGAAAAGATTTATGGGCTCTGGAGATCTCATGTATTCTAGCCTCTCCACAAAGTTACGTGGCTATTGTTTAGCCAATTTAATGTCGTAAATTGTTCAACATAAATTATCAACCGAGGTTTGTAATTTGATGAAGTGCGGTGCACTATATATGCTTAGTTAACCTTCTTCTTACTTCGTTGTATGTATTTTTATGTTGTTTTGGGGGATTTTGTTCTTTATGTCCAAACGTTAATTTTAAGAAATGAAAAATTATGAAATGAATCAACTGAATTTTATTAAACATCATGTTGAAGCACACACATGGTTTATGAGAAAAGAATACACACACAAGAGACTCGACACACAATGAAAGATAAGCATGAGGCTTTCTTATTTTCCATTATACAAAGATGTACATTTATAGTACAATGGTGTGACTTTGGGTTTCATATTCCAAAGTCACTTGAACTCTATTGTGACTTTTCGCATTCCACACCTACCCATGTAGGATTAGGTGTTCCAACATCCCCCCTTAATCCGAAGGGGTATGTGTGAGTCCAAGAAGATAGTTGTAATACAAATCTGCAAAGTAAGCATGGCAGCACTTGGGCTGAATCAACTCTCTGAAATGTTGGAAAAAAGAGGTGGTTTAAGGATGACCACCAACACTGGAACGCAAAACTTGTTGCAGTTCCCGGAACTCTTCCAAAACTGGCAAGAAGCTGAAAGCTTCTGCTAGAGGAATTGTCCCTCATAAAAAAGGGAGACCTTCAACCTAGAAGAAGGGGAGGTCTACTACCTGTGATGGTTTTAGGATTACCAACAACTCTGGAATACTTGAAGCATTTCCTGGAACTCAACCAATGCTGGCAAGAAGCTGAAGGCTGCTAAGCTGAAGGTTTCTGCTAGAGGAAGTGTTCCTCATATATGAAAGGGAGACCTTCGACCTAAAAGAAGGGAGGTCTACTACCTGTGATGGGTTTAGGTTATCCACCAACCAAGGATGATGGTTTGGAGTGTTTCACCAGCGAAGGCATGCTCATGGAATCCGTGTCTCTGGGCTACATCTCACGAATGCGGAATAGCAATTGTGGCTCAAGCTACGCTTGAAGCTTGTTCTACAACTCACGAACATGGAATGAGAGATTGCTGGCTCGGGCTCGCTGATCTGTCGTCGAAGCTTGTACATGACCACCATTTTCCCCAATGGGGACAAGGTGAGATGATGGCAAAAAATCAACTACAAGTTTGTTCAATATCCGTGAACATGTTCTGACATGCGACTTAAACATCTTCTTGGCTGCTGATGCCCATTGCCAAGAAGCGATCCATCCAAGATGAATCTTTGTTCTTGTAGGAGGCTTGTTTCTGAAGCATCTGTCTGAAGAATGAGTGTGCCGACCACAGTGCTTGCATGGATGAAGATCAAAACAGTGATCTTTCATGTGGCCAACTCGATCACAGTGTTGGCATTTCTCAATCTGTTGTGGAAGTGGAACAGGATCTGGAACAGCTGCAGGTGAACTGTCATACAAGAATTCGGCACTCTGAAATATGATGGGCTTGGTGTAGTCCGGAATATGAAAGGACACATCCTTGTCATATCCAAGACCAGTTTGGTGCTTTTTGTGGACAAGCTCTTCCCAAGGTCTGATGATGGGCTTGAGAAGTGCAGGCTGAGCTGCTGCATCTGCATGTACATCTGCTCTTGTGCAAGGAACTGAATGGGAATCGACTTCAACTTTATTGACTTGCTGTTGTGGGAGTATTTCTCAATCTTCTGAACAGAAACAGGTTCAGAATGGTGACTCTTTTGTTGAAGTTCATCTTGCTGAAGTTGAGTTTCCAACTGCAAAAACTCAATCTTTTCACGTGCATCTAGCAAACAACTTTGAATGTTACAAAGAGCATTCTTGCTAATTTTTATCATGTCATCAACACTGGAATGAATGAAGTTATTCAACAACACTAATGCCTCATTGATTTTAGCCATTTTCAACAACTTAGGCTCAAAAATGAAAGGTTGTCGGCTTCAACCAAAAATGCACCCGTTTACAATGTGATGCAACAAATACAAATGACTCCAAGGAATTCTCAAAACACAAAATCTGCTCCTCAAATGATCGAGGGAAATCAACAATCCAACAACTCAAATACTGATTGCAACTATGAAGAAGCAATATCTACTCACAATACAATGTCAATGCAATACAATATCTCTGCAAAAATATTTTGTAAATGTGCAACTGAAAACACTTGTGCAAGAGGCCTTTGAGGTAGCTGAATTCTCTTTTTCAAAGAGTTGTTTTGCAATGATGGAAAACTTGTCTTCTCATGTAAAATTCTTCAGAAAATCACCCTCTTATATATGCCACAAATCACACAATGTCAAATCTCCAATTTTCTCTAAATATAGTCCACATCTGCTCTTCATATGCCATTTTCTCTTCTTCTGGCTGTTCATATTCTCTTTTTTATGCTCTTCCTCTCTTTCTCTCACTCTGCTTTACGGTTTTTTTGTTTTTTTTAATTAATTAAAAATGGGAATAATAAAAAATGGAGGAAGGGATTAAAGGAGAGAATTTAAAACGAAATTTATTGAGATGGGAGGGGCTTATATTAAAATAAATTTAAAAATTGAATTAATTATAGGGAGGTTTGGTGGGAAGACTAAGGGGAATTAGGGAATTTAAATGAGGGAGGAGATATTAAAAAAACTGAAGTTTTCCTATTTATATGGGAGGGATAGAGGATTTAGAAATAAGAAAGTATTAACTTAAAAAATTTAAAAGTTAAATTTTAAAATTGAGAGGGGGGAATTAATTTTATAAGAAGGGAAGGGATATTAAAATTAAAAATTTGAGTGGTGGGAGCCGAGTTTAAAGCGGTGTATTAGTTATGGAGGAAGGGGCGTATTAGTTATGGGAGGTGAAGGAATTAGAGTGAAGAGAAAACGACGAACTTGAGGTACGGAAAACTGAAATCTTTTCTTAAAAAACCCAGGAACTTTTTCTTAAAGAGCCAAATTTAAATAATATTCCAGCGGCTCTTCAAATGGTGCGAGAATTTAAAAGCGAGAGGTACGGGAAGAAATCAACCTTGTGGATGTGCGATCTTTGCTCTTCTTCAAAACCCCGTGCGCAATTTCTAAATCTTGCTCCTTCTCCAGAGCCACTTTCGGCGAGAAACTCGGGTGTACAAAAATGTCAAGAATTTTTGCAGATATGCAAGGCCATAAACACAAATGGTTCATTCAAAGGGGAGCAGGGCCAGCAATCACCCGCTCTGATACCATGTTAAACACCATGTTGAAGCACACACATGGTGTATGAGAGAAGAATACACACACAAAAGACTCAACACACAATGAAAGATAAGCGTGAGGCTTTCTTATTTTCCATTATACAAAGATGTACATTTATAGTACAATGGTGTGACTTTGGGTTTCATATTCCAAGGTCACTTGGACTCTATTGTGACTTTTCGCATTCCACACCTACCCATGTAGGATTAGGTGTTCCAACACCACATCGATCTCCTCATCGAACTGCTCAAGTGTATCAAGTGATTTCTCCATCACCACATCGATCTCCTCTTATAATCCTCTCTTGGAGCACCAACAGCCAAGATTAAAACATAATTGATGGGTAGGATCATCTCTGGATCGATCGGTGTGAGTTTCTACACTATTCTCTCCTTGACTTAATCAATACTGATTAATTAACCAGTTTTCCAAAGTTTAGACTTAGGAAACATTAAAAAAATTGGTTAATAATCTAGTTAAGTCACTTCTAGGCGAAATTTCGAGAAAAGATTTATGGGCTCTGGAGATCTCATGTATTCTAGCCTCTCCACAAAGTTACGTGGCTATTGTTTAGCCAATTTAATGTCATAAATTGTTCAACATAAATTATCAACCGAGGTTTGTAATTTGATGAAGTGCGGTGCACTATATATGCTTAGTTAACCTTCTTCTTACTTCGTTGTATGTATTTTTATGTTGTTTTGGGGGATTTTGTTCTTTATGTCCAAACGTTAATTTTAAGAAATGAAAAATTATGAAATGAATCAACTGAATTTAATGAAATTTAAATGTTAAAAACTAATTTTGAAATTAGGAAGAAAAGGAAGTGTTCTTGAACTATTCTAATTGGCATAAAAATGAATCAAACTTTGGATGGTTAAAATCTGATCTAAGAGCAGAGTATCTATTCTAATGACTTAGAGCTTTTGAAAATTAAAGTTAATTCTAATCTTATCTTATTTCTACTCCATGGATTGAAATATGAATCTTATGACTGAGAATTGAAATAGTAATGCCAATCTAAATGAAAACAGATTCAAAGGAAAAAGCAACTATTGTATGATCAAATACCCAAGCATTCAATATGGAAGTATGACATAGTCACCCTCTTGACATGATTTACAAGCAATCGATTACACTTTAGTTTTGAAAATTTAATCTAAGAAAGCATTTAAATAACATGTAAGGAAAAAACTCAATCACTGTATAGGTTAAATACTCAAGCATCCAATTTGGAAGTATAACAGAGTTACCTTCTTGGCATGATTTACAAGCATTCAATTATACATCTAACTGAGGATCTAATCTAGAAAAGCAGTGTAAAGACATGTAAAGAAAGACTCAATTATTGCATAGGTTAAACACTCAAGCATCCAACTTGGAAGTATGACAGAGTCACCTTCTTGGCATGATTTACAAGCATCCAATTATACATCTAATTGAGGAGCTGATCAAAGAAAGCAGTGTAAGAACATGAAAAGAAACTAAACAACTGTGAGCTCTATTGCCTCAAACATAATCCAATTGGGAAATAGAAGAATCTACTTTCTTGAGATGTTCTAGGAAAGAAAAGATTACACAGTTATTCTAAAACTAATACTAAGAAAACATTCATAAATTTAATCTAGGATATTAATCTAACATCTTCAACGCAATATGAATCTATTTGTGGATTGACAAAACAGAGCAAATGAAATTAAACTAAAAAAACTAATGAAAAACCTCCTCCTGTGCAAGGGCCCTCTACAACAGAATAGGTTGAGATCCTTGCAGACTATACGCGCATTAAGAGAAACTAGAACCACGAACACGATTTTTGTATTATGAAAAAGATAGAGTCTAAAGCACACACGGCGTTTTTAGAAATTAAGGACTGTCTTCGGTCTTATCACAACCAGTATTTAAACCAAATAAAATGTAATTGTCAGTAGCTAATTCCGCCTACAGATGGCAAATACAACTGAAACATAGAAGTAAATTCAATGGTTAACTCTTGATTTTCTACGTCAGAGAAAATCAAGAGTTCTTCGCTCTCGGCTTACGTCCTTTGCCCAAACTTTCACCACGATCACAAGAGCCTTTTTATGTCGATTTTCGACCAGGTGGATAGGACAAAATCCATATATGGATCATTCTGGAGATGCCCATGTGGCTCCTTCCTTTATTTGCTCCTCAGAACCTATCAAACCATAAAAGTAGTTGTAGAAACAACAATTAGTTGCAGAATAGGCTGTGTTCTGTAGCTGAGTTACAAAAATCCATTCAAATAACAAGAACATCAGAATATAACATAGAAATCATTCAAATGCATTCTCTAAGATAAAACATGTCATTTATCATTGATTGGAGTGTATGAATTTATGGAAAAGTAAGGAAAAGTGATGAGAAGGGATGTCAGAGAAAGGACAATTTTGAGGTTCAATAGTTATAACACATCTGATGCTACAAAAACCAACACTCCCTCTTAGCGAGGAATGTGTTCTAGTGTTACTGTACACCCTGTAGCAACACCCTGTCTCTGCATCATCTCCTGTCACGCTGTTGATGTCAGGCTGCTACTACCCACCAACTACTGCGCAACTTTGAAATACATTGCATCTATGTTGTTGCTGACCCTGTTGTACTGCTGCCAACACTGCATGTGCACTGCAACTCTTCTGTTGTTGCTACTGCAACATCTGCAGCAAAAAAAATCCAAAATGCTGAATAAACTATGATTAGTATAATGCATCTGTCACCTGAGCCTCTGACTGCTGCTAGCCTCCTGCTCTGTCTTTGAAGGATCTGCGTTGTTGCTAACTCTGCATTGTGCACCCTGCACTGCTACCAACTCTGCACCGCGCTCCCCAACATCTGACTGCTACTATTCTCTGCATCTATCACTCTGGCGTCTGACTGCATCAACTGTCACTGATCCATCCTGCTATGGAATACTGTGGGCCCCCGTAGCCAGCTACTGATCTAAGAGGTGGACTCCTCAATGATCCTGCCTATTTGTAGCGCTCTGGGGCTACAACACCAAGTCACCCCACCTCACTCCTGGAGGTATATCGACGAACATAGCAAAGTCTTCCCCCAGCCTAGAGGAAAGCCTATCGATCTCTGCAGACGCTGCCTGTTGGCCTAGCTTCTCCTCCTTGTCCTTCTTCCTTAGAGGACACTAGGTACTGTAGTGACCAAGCTCACCACATCTGAAGCATTTGACCTTTGACAAGTCCTTCTTCTTCTTCCTCTGCTCCCCCTGTCCTTGACTGGGACCCTTAGATGTGAGCACCACATTCTCCTCCTCCTTCACCATCTTCGATTTGCTGCTGCTACTGCCACTAGTGGAGCTCTTCAGAAGAGCTCACCTCAATTCCTCCTGCTACAAATCAACCCGCACCCTGTCCCATACTGGTAGCGTGTCTCTGCCCAATATAATTTGGACAAAGACATGCCAATCCTCAGAGACACTGTTGAGTGCCAATCTCACTAGCTCCGTGGGTTGCAGCATTGCCCCAACAGCTGACAATTGGTCTCGGAACTCCTGAATCTTGGTAAGGTAGGGATCTATGCCTTCCCCTTTTTGCATTTGGGAGTCTCAACTTCTCCTCTAGGTACATCTTTCATTGCTCGGAAGTACCCTGGCATAACGTGGAGAGAGCATCCCACATCTCTTTGGACGTTCCCTTGGCCGCTATATGTGAGACTATATGATCCCAGACTCCATCCAGGATCAACCGCTTCACCCACGCCATCTCTTTCCTATATTCCTTTAGCTGATTTGCATCTTGAAGAACCGCTACTACATCATGAATGTAGGCATTCAGGCCAAATTCATCTAGAAGGAAGGAAATCCTTACCTTCTAGATGATGTAGTTGGAAGCTCCATCCAATCTATCCTGATCACGAAGCCCTGCAGTGGCCATCTCAACGAACTGTCAAAAACTCCCTCTTTCCTTCTGCTTGGCTACTTCTCTGCTATTCACACTCCCTTATGGAGTGAGAATATCTTCTCACAACTGCTACCAGTCTGCAAGGAAAATCAAAATTCTTGAGACTAGAAATTCCCTAAGGAAAATTTTCCCTCAATAGTGTGCTCTTCTCTCTTCCACTCGACGTAGGTTCTGCTCTAGCGAACTGCTGCAAAATCCCTCTACGTCCATCTAGAGATCTTCTCAACAAAATGACTGAGCTACCCCCTCTGCTTCTGGAATCACTCGATCTGGAATGATCGAATTTTTCTGCCCCTCAGAAAAATCGAACTTCCTCAAGCAACTCCACCTTCTGGCAAAAATAATGCGCTACCCCTGGGAATCTCGCCATGCTGCCCTTGTTGAGCAGCGACATTCCTTTCCTTCGTTTATGAGCTCTCCAATTGATCAACCACGCTCTGATACCATGTGAAAATTCCTAAATTGGAATCCTATAACAACAACTGGTATTATTTCTTTTAATTGTTAATTAATTAAGAATTTATCTGCTATGACAAATATCGAAATAAACACACTGCAACCTTCACAAACAAAATTATGTGGAAAATAAAACGCTGGAAGCTAAGAAAAGCTAGCGCACACAGATAAAATATAACACAATTATTTTTGGATAAGAGTCCTTGGAAAACCCAATGCGGGAAAACCTGCAGCATTGAAGGTTTTTATTATTATGTAATATTGAAAATCTTAGTACAATCTGGATGCCTGAAATTGGAAATCCACAACAAAAAAATCTAGGCAAAATGACTGAAGGGAATTCCACTTCCAACACAAGCAATCTCCGACACAACTTGCCTTCAGAAAACTCGGCCCTCTGACCCTCTGCGTCAGCCTCTCCATTGCACTGTGTAGCCTACTTGATGTCAAGCCTCTGACTAGTCTTTGATGAAGTTGTTCTTCCTTCTTCTACTAAGGAAATCATCTCTCCGGCCTTTTGGAACCATTGCCCGACCTATGGAATTGAGAACGAATTTTCTCTTAAACAAATCAAACTGCCCTCTCTACAGCTACTGTGCAATCCTTTGCACTGCCTCACTGGGAATAACTCGGCCCTCTTGCTGCTGCCTCTG
Organism: Pinus albicaulis; assembly: GCA_034641835.2. Taxonomy (NCBI): domain Eukaryota; kingdom Viridiplantae; phylum Streptophyta; class Pinopsida; order Pinales; family Pinaceae; genus Pinus; species Pinus albicaulis. Next base: position 3,771,339 of record MU968307.1, read on the forward strand.
CGGATCTAGAAAACTTCCTCCGGATCACTGTCCCTACCCCTCACTCACAACTTCAATCTCTGGCTCTCTCCGACAACTGACTATTGTTACTCTGGAAATCGATTTGCCAAGGAAATCAAACTGCTCAAGTGTCTCAAGTGATTTCTCCATCACCACATCGATCTCCTCTTATAATCCTTTGTTGGAGCACCAATGACCAAGATTAAAACACAATCGATGGCTAGGATCATCTCTGGATTGATCCGCGTGAGTTTCTAGACTATTCTCACCTTGACTTAATTAATAGTGATTAATTAGCCAGTTTTCCTAAGTTTAGACTTAGAAAAATTTTAAAAAATTGTTTAATAATCTAATTAAGTCGTTGTTGGGCAAAATTTCCAAAAACGATTTTTGGGTTCCGGAGATCTCATGTTTTCTAGACTCTCCACAAAGTTTGGTGGCTAGAACACATCTGATGCTACAAAAACTAACGGAATCAATGCAAGGTGGAAGAGAAAGGCACACATAGAGGGAAATTTCTCTTAAGGGATTTCGAGATTTAGAAATCCGATTTTCCTGTTGTAGATTGGCAAAAGCTGTGGGCAGATTTCCTCACTCTAGAAGAGAGTGAGGATAGCAGATCGAGCAGCCAAGAAAAGGGAAAGGGGGATATTTTCGACCAGATTTAGAGATGGTCACAATTGGACTTAGAGATCAGGATAGGTTCGAGGGAGCCTCCAACTTTTTCATATGGAAGGCAAGGATGACTTCCTGTTGGATGAACATGGCCTAAAATCCTATGTGGACAATCTGGTAGTAGTACCCGAGGATGCAGATCAATTGAAAGAGTACAGGAGGAGATGGCGAAGATGAAGAGATTGATCCTGGATGGAGTCCAAGACCATGTAGTCTCACAAGTGTTAGAAAAAGGAACAACCAAGGAAATGTGGGATTGGCTAGTCCAGCTATATCAAAACACCTTCAAGCAATGAAATATTTTCTTGCAAGAGAAGTTGAGAAGCATCATGTTGATGAAGGGTGAAGGCATAGAATCCTTCCTCACCAGGATTCAGGAGGTCCGAGATCAGCTTGCAACCGTTAGGGGGGCACCTCAACCAATTGAGCTTGTACGATTGACACTGAATAGTGTCTAGGAGGAGTGGCAAGTGTTTGCCAAAGTATCTTGGGCAGAGACACATTACCTAGATGGGACAAGATATGGTTCGACCTACAACAGGAGGAGTTGAGGAGTGCTTTATTAAAGAGTACCATTAGCAGGAGTTGCAACAAGGGTGTGAAGGGTGAAGAGGATAAATTGTCCCTAGCATCGAAGGGTCCTAGCTAGGGATAGGGGGAGAAGAAGAAGAAAAATGACCTATCTAAGGTCACTTCAGGTGTGGTGAGCTTGGCCACTACAGTAAGCAGTGTCCTCTTAGGAAGAAGGATAAGCGGGAGAAGCAAGTCCAGGCGGCAACGTCTACGGAGATAAATAAATTGTCCTCTAGGTCGGAGGAAGACTTTGCTATGTTTGCAGTTATACCTCAAGGAGAGATGTGGGCCAATGTGAAGCTATAGTCACATAGCAGCACAGATCTTGGGTAGGATCCTTGAGGTGTCATCATCATGGATCATTACCTTGCTATAGGGGCCCACAGTATTCAGTAGCAGGATGGATCAGTGTCAGTAATGTAGTCAGATTCCCAAGTGACAGTTGCAAACTAGTAGCAGTCAGGTGTTGAGGAGCATAGTGTAGTGTTGAAAACAATGCAAAGTGGCACAGTGCAATTTCTTCAGTAGATAGTGCAGTGGCTAGTAGCAATCAGATACCCAAGAGAGAGATGTAGCAAACACAGTTGATTTAGTAATTAGGATGCCTCTTAGTTGTAGTAGTTGTAGTTGCAGCAACAACAGATGAGAGGGAGTTGCAGTGCAGCTGCAGGGTTGGCAGTAATATAGAAGTGTCAGCAGCAGCATAGATGCAACATCAGAGTGGCATAGTGGTTGGTGGGAAATGGTAGTCAGTCACAATTGTTAGACATTAGCAGCATGACAAAGGGTGATACAGAGACAGGGTGTTGTATTAGTGGTGCAACACTAGAACACCTTCCTCGCTAAGAGGGAGTGTTAGTTTTTGTAGAATCAGAGGTGTTCTAGTCTCAAAATTTTGTGGAGAGGCTAAAACATAGGAGTTCTCTAGAACCCAAAAATCATTTCTGCAAATTCCACCTAGAAGTGTCTCAATTAGATTATTAGCCTATTTTTAAGTATTTTTTGAGTCTAAACTTAGGAAAAGGGGTTAATTAATCAGTATTAATTGGGAAAGGTGTGAATTATCTAGAAACTCACATGGATCGACTAGGAAATAATCTTAGCCCTTGATTAAATTTTAATCTTGGTCGTTGGAGACTCAACATAAGATTATAAGAAGTCAATGGGTAGATGGAGAACACACACTTGAGATTGATTTCCTTGGGTAGTCGATTTTCCATAGAGAGGTAGCAGTTGCCAGAAGAGTTCGAGCCAGAGAAGGGAAGAAAAAACAAAGGGGCAGATACAGTGAGTCTGGCGGAAATTTTCTAGTGCCAGAGAGTCAAAAAGAGGTGGCTGATATTTTCTCCAGGAGGCTGTGTAGAGACCCTTTGACCATCAGTTTAACATGAATTTATTCTATACATATATTTCAGCATAAATGTAAATAAATGGGACCAGCAGTCAATTTAAGCTTACATAAGCAACTATTTTATACATAGAAGAATACCTAGAATGAAACTGATGATTTCCTGGGCTGTGGTTCTCCTTGTGAATGCAGCAAACAAGTTACCGAAACAATCGATTCCTCCCAGCCAATCTAAGAAAAAATCCTAGACCCAGAAGATGCCTCTTCTACCCCTGTGCCCAGAATTCCAAGAACAATGAGTCTCCCCTTCAGAACAGTTCAAATCCCTCAATATTTCCTCTTGACAATAATGCAGAATTTTGCAAAGCAAAGCCTCCCCATCTCCTTCACATTCCACTCCTTATATAACTTTCCTACACCTCCTCACATCCCTTTAGATATTTTTGGCATTTATTTGGATATTATAGGCATTTATGGAGATATTTTACTCATTTATGGAGATATTATATTCATTTATTTAGATATGATAGGCATTTATGTAGATATTTCTAGGCATTTATGGAGATATTGACTTTGATTAATTATTTTAAGATTAATGGTATTATTTTTGTTTTTAACTTAATTAAATTAACTTTATAATTAATTAAATTATATTATTATTTTATTGGTCCACTCACATATAATTTATACTAAATTATATTTTGATTTTCTTGAATAATGCTCTCCCATGCATATGCATATAGAGCGGTATATGTGTTAGGTATTTTGTTGATATTTTATTATATCTTGGCGAGATAAATTGCATTGTGATATTCAATTCATTACTCTAACTTAGGTAGTCTCAATACTAGTAGGTATGTATACTAGTGCGGTGTATGCGATATATGCATGTGTAGCTATCATATGCGTATGTCGTATACACGCTAATATTATTTTGCTTATACTTGAACGGGTCGTTGGTTTGTTTGGCCAGACACGTCCTCCAGGGTCTCGTGTCCCGTATTTTACGTGTTGGACACGAAATACGACCCAAAACGTGTCCAATACGTTTTTTTCGTGTCCTCCGAAACCGAATATGTGTCCTCTGTTTTAGCATTCGTGTCCTTAAATAGAATACTCGTGTCCTCCGTTTTAGCATTCGTGTCCTTAAATAGAATACTCGTGTCCTTGAATTTGGCACTAAAATCTATTGCTTCAGATGTGATATGGATTGGCAATCTTATTGAGGATGCACGCCATATCCGAAATTTTGTACAAAACCATACCAATGCTCTCACAATATATAAAGAGTACACACATCTATCATTGTTGAAGATTGCAGATACTCGGTTTGCTTCCTCATTCATGATGCTTAAGAGGTTGAAGGAGGTGAAGGCTGCTCTTGGGGCCATGGTTATTTCAGATCTTTGGTCTTTTTGGAGAAAGACAGATCAAGCTGCTTCAAAAAAGGTAAAGGACACGGTGTTAGATGATGGTTGGTGGGAGAGGGTGGATCTTACCATAAAGATCATGAACCCTATCATTTCTTTCTTGCGGTTTGCAGACACGGACCAGCCGATCTTAGGAGAGGTTTATGAGGGTTGGGATTCCATGATTGAGTCTGTGAAGACTATTGTTATGGAGAATGAATGCCCTGAATATGAGACATCAGTAGAGAGCTTATGGTCCACCATACAGGATGTTCTTATCTCTAGGTGGGATAAGAATTGCACTCCTTTGCATTGTTTAGCTCACTCTTTGAATCCCAAGTACTATAGTCAAGAGTGGCTCCGTGGTGGGACCTCACACAGATACCCTCCTCACATGGATGGAGAGATTTCACAGGGGAGGAAGACAGCATTCAGAAGGATATTTCAAGATAGAGCCTCTTTTCTTGAGGTGGAGGAAGGCTTTGTAGAGTTCTCCACTGGCACTAGGAGATTTGGCGGGTATGATTTACTTGAAGATAGGGGGGTCAAAGATGCCTATGCTTGGTGGGCAACTCATGGGGCAGCATGCCCTATTCTACAACAATTAGCGTTGAGGGTCCTCTCTCAAGTTACTTCATCTTCTTGTTGTGAGAGGAATTGGAGCACTTATGGGAATCTATATAGTTTGAAAAAGAGTAGGCTTGAGCAATCCAGGGCGGAGACAATGGTGTATGTGCACACCAACCTTCGTCTTATTTATAGGCAGAGGCAGGAATGGTTGAAGGGCAAGACAAAGATGTGGGATGTGTTTCCTGATGATATGGGCTTGGACGATAGTGTTGAGTTGGCGTTAGCCAACATGGATCTTAATGACCCAGTGCTAGAGCCAGTGACTTTTGATGATGAGTCTCTTGAGGGGTCATCATCCACAGCAGCAAATGCAGCAGACGCAGGATATCTTGGATTGGGCATAGATGATCAGGTTGGAGTAGGGTCAGATGGGTCAGATCAAGATGGCAATGGCAGTGATCGTGATTATGACATGGAGGAGGACATGGACTATTGATAGAGTGATGAGTCGTGGACTTGTGGCTAGTGACGTGGTTCCTACTTATTTTGTATCTACTTTTTTGTATTTTCCAGTGGCATTCCCTCAGTATCTATGTAATACTGAACAGTGAATACATTTTGATTTTGATGACTTTATAGAAAATATGCATTTTATCATTTATGGTTTTAATATCTAAGTTCTTCTAAATTTCAAGTTATTGTTATGGTTTAAATTTTAAATTTTAATGACTCATGAGTCACGAGTCATTGACTTATTGACTAATGACCATGGTTTTAATGACTATTTAGTATTTAGTATTTCTTATGTGCTTGTAGCCTTGAAGTTGTAAGTTGTAAGTTGTAACTTGTAAGTTGTATAATTGTAATTTACTAATGAGAGGGAATTTTGAATTTCAAAATTAAAATTTCAAGAAAGTATAATTGTGTATATATATATATATATATATATATATATTTTAAATATAAATAAAACGTGTCCTTCGTGTCCTGTTTTCGAGGTCACGGTGTCTCGTGTCGAATACTCGTATTTACGTGTCCTCCGTGTCTCGTGTCCTCGTGTCATGTGACTTAGGTCGTTACATACTTCCTCACTTCCGAAAATTTCGTCCCGAAGTTAGAGTTTTATATTCATATTAATAATTGTGTTTTAGAGATTAGGTCATCGTATAAGGTATGTAATTTAAGATTGACTTTCTGTTTGAATAAGTATATATTAGTAATTTAATTGTTACTTCCCATCTTGACCGAGTCTCCAAGCTATTCTAGAATCATCCTATCTTTCCTAATCTCTTCCGCTCCCATCCTATCCATCCTCTACAGGCATATGCCATGGCATCAGTTTTACTGATCCATTCATAGACCTTAAGGGTAGCAGTGTCGATTACGTCGACCTGATTTATTTGTAGGCATCCGGCAGTCATCACCACACGTCTAGGAGAGTGTGACTCGCACAGTCCTCCCATGACTCCAGGTTTTGGAGGATAAACGGTGGGCAACACCTCCACCCCTCCTAGTAGGACCAGAGTCAATACCCTATCATGGGATCTCATGGAGTCTCCTCTGTTCTTGGAATTCTTTCATTACGTAGATTGTTTCGATAACAATGTGTTCTGCAAAGTAATCACTTTGTACACACTCTGCAATGTAAACACTTATACACACATTACAACATATGCAGCTATATATTTAATACAATTTCTCGCTAGATACAGCTCCTGTATAGTTCATACATGTTCCATCTATGATACATTGTATTTAGTCATTCTCAATCTATATACTATTATGTTTCGCTTTCATATTTAAAATGTAGTTACTCTTCTATTTCTTTTCCTTCAATCATATTGAGATGCAAAATTAAATGAATTGATATATAGTCTCATTTATAACGTAATCTATGATTTCATATTCTTGCAATGTTAATTTAAATGACATATTGCATATCGGTATCCATGCATTAGTGAAATTTAAACAAACAACATATATCCTATATCACTAGAGTGAAGTAACATTCTATCTTTATGGGTATCCATGTACCAACAAAGTAAAACTCATCCTGACGTGATATTTCAAAATAAAGTTTCAAGTATAAAAATAGGGTAGTCATATACATATAAAGTTTCCAGTTTTTTCAAAATTTAGCATAAGTTGGGGTAATTTTGGCATAAGGTCTCAGCGTCTTCCCAAGTCGTCGATCCAGGACTATATTTGTCCCACTAGACTTTAACTTGGTCTATCAAACAATTCCTGAGCTGTCGAACCCTACGTTCCAGAATACGTAATGGTTCGACCGTAATGGTTCCCTCGTCTGATACCTACAGTTCCTTCCAATGAAGATCATGAGATTTGTCAGCGATATAGTGTCATAAGGTAGATACATGAAATACATTATGAATTTTGTGCAAGTGGGGTGGCAGTGCAAGACGATAGGCAACAGGTCCAACTTTTTCCAAGACTTCGAACAGCCTTATAAATCGGGGTGATAATTTTGTCCCCTTCCTAAACCGAATGGTGCTCTTATTTGGCCTGATACAGATGAAAACTTGATTTTCTACTACATAGTTTCTATTTGTCCTATGAGCATCAACTCATACCCCTGCCAACTACCCCATAGCAGTACATCCCCATTTTTCAAATGGGATTCGTCATGCTCGACGTGGTTGCGCCATTCAGATTCCATCATCAGTCATCAGACGACAGTTTTTATAAATGATGTAAACCCATTCTGCATTTTATGATGTAAATGATCTAAGTAAGACCGTTCATGTATGTAACAACATAGGTAAGCCTAGTATGTTGTTGATGACTTCCATTCTAGGAGGTTTTTTGTCTCACTGATTCACGAAAGTGATCGGCAGAGTTTTTCCCTCCAGCCTCACCCCAAAGCTAGGGTGGATTTTGTCATCAGCATGCTAAGTGAGTCCTAGTGTTCTATCGAGTCCTTGTAAAAGTAGTTTGAACTACTTGGTCTACTAGATCATATGTTGAGTCGCAAAACTGGGTATTTATTTGAGTGTCTATACGAATGGGTTTTCCCCCTTCATGTATGTAAATGTATTATCTCATGTAAAAGAGGGTTGGAAAAATAATTATAATCCCCTCTTAGTCAATTAATTAAATTTTCTGGTCAATTAGTTAATAAAATCCTAAACCAGAAATTTAATTAATTTAGGATCCTAAATTAGGATTAAATCTTTAAAGGCAAAATTTGTTGGTCCTTGGAAAATGATTTTGACAGCCCCAAGCCAAGGGAATATTGAGAATTTTAAGAAATATTGGACCCTTGGGCCTTGGTGGTTAAGTCAAGGTCAAAATTTTGGGGTAATTAACTCAAAAATAATATTTTTGAGTTAATTAAATTTGAATTAAATGATAAATTCGTTTTTCCCCAAAATTTTAATTTCAACGCTCCGGATTAAAAGATAATTAAATCTTTTGGACGGTTGAGATTATTTTGACGAGGATCATCCAAACTAGCCGTTAGAGATCTTGTCCTATAAATTTTGAGGTCTTTTTCATTTTTGAGTCATCCGATCTCAGAATCGTGCACTTGCTCTTAGAAGCTCTTGTAAACTTTTTGAGGAATAAAGCTAAAGACTTTGGGGTTACAAATCTGGATGTTCCTTCTCAGATCTATGTGGTGAATTCTCTCTAAACTCTGCTACTTGGTTTTTTGCATTTTATGGTTGATGGCCTTCATGGATTAATCTGCATATAGGTATCTTATGCAGTTTTCTGGGTTTATAAAATAACATTCTGATTTTTCTAAGGGTCTCATGTTGTTTTCTTAAATCTCTATCAGTCTAAAGTTCAGATCTAAGTGTGCAGGGAAATTTTTTTTTAGATTGGGCGTCTGGGGAAGTCTTCGGTTGGACCAGCCGACTCTCAATAAGCATAATCTGATAAGCTCTTTATTTGTTAAATTCCGGGTCTATCTTACGATATTTGTGATTTTGCAGGGTTTCGAAGGCTTGTGCCTCTCACTTAAACTTTAATCTTCTGAAAATTGTGCTAAACTGATTCAGATCTGACCATGAGGGTTTTAAATTTGTAAACTAGCTTGTATATTTGTAAATTTTTTCAAGATTGTGAGGGTTTAATCATTAAAATTGGCGTGTGTGTCTTCAGATCTGGCTGTTTTTGCAGGTTACAGTTTCGAATCGAAAATTTATTTCTTAGATCTAAGGCAGATCTAGCCTCCAAAGGCCATATCTGGCCTCAGACCCCCCACTGTGGGCAAATCTGGGCGTTATTGGTTTCAAGAAATTCGAAAATATGATTTTGGAGCAATTTAGGTTATTGGATGTTGTACTGGGTTTTTCTCTACAATATTTCTGCAACTCTCATTCTCTGCATTGAAAACTCATCGACCTTCCTCCATTTGCACCAGCGTCCTCCATTCCATACCCTGCTGCCATCCAACGTTTCTCTTTCTTTCTTCACTCTATGTAACCTAGCCACCGCTCAACTTTTCCCTCGCTGTCTTCTTCCTTGCAACTGCCCTGGGTTTCCATCTTACCTTACGTTTTTCTGCCATTAAGTTTGCCAAAACCTTTTCCACGCTGCATCTGTCAGCTCCTCCCCTTGCCGTCTGCAGCTTTTGCTCCTCCCTAACGCTGTATTCGAGCTCCCTCCTAACGCTGTATTTCGATCTGCAGGCCGTCATTTCCTTCATACCCGCCTTCTACCTGCGTTCAAACCCTCCATTCTTCTGCCCGTCATCGTGTTGCCAGCCTGCACACATAAAACGACACAACAAAACAAAAAACAAAAAAAAGAAGTCAAGCCGCTGTCCCATCTGTCTCTGCCTGCCTGTCCGAAATACTCCAGCGCTGGTCCATTCCACATATGTTGAGCCTCCTTCCATCCTGCACACGGAAACAGCAAATTGAACACAAAAACGACAAAACGCATACACAGCATTATAAAGCCCTCGATTGATATCATTATTTGTAAAGCGTTTCATTTACTTTCAAAGTTTAGATTTAATTTGGCGTAGGTTAGATTTTCTTTTTATTTTCGATTTGATGTTATGATAGCGTTGTTATAGTTAGCCTTTGTTTCAAATTGTTTTGTTTCAATTTAATTTTAGTTTAGATTTTGTATTGTATCACAGTTTGCGTTAGATTTTATATGGGTTCGATTTAGTTAGATTTTCATTAGACTTTAATTTTTAGATAGCGTAGGTTTTAGATTGGGTTGTTTTAATTTGTGTTTTAGTTTAGAATTTAATTTTTAACTTTAGTTTTAATTTAGATTTTAAATTCGTTTGTCTAACTTTAGCTTTAGTTTTTAGATTTTAATGTTTAGCTTTAGTTTTAATTTAGTTTAATTTAGTTTTAATTTAGTTTAATTTTTAGAAATTCTAACTTTTAGTTTCATTTAGTTTTAATTTAAATTTAGAATTAGATTTTAATTTTAGATATAACTTTAGGATTTAGATTTAAGTTGTAGCTTGGATTTAGATTCAAAAAATAATAAAAAAATAAAAAAATTCCTAAAATCCTAAAAAATTTAGAAAATACAAAAATATAAAAAAAATTTAAATTTTTTATAGTCAAATGTGCTAATTTTGTTTTTATCTAAAGTTTTGACTATAGAGACATTTTCTGGATCGAAATTAATTGAAGCATTATAAATCTGGAAATCTTTCAAACATCTGGCATTTTCATTCATGGTTGTGGTGTTTTTAATTGAATATCATTGATCAATCGTGTTTCCATAAGCAGCAGTTAGTCATCATTCACTTGTCTCGTTTGACTCCATAAGGCACTGATCTTAAAAGTGAAATCTAATCTGTAGAATCTCGTTTATTCTGTCAAGTACTTGATGTTCTAGCTGTGTCTCCTAGATTTATCCTTCATTTCTAAAAGGGTCTACCTCCCTTAGCCTAGCCTGCAAGGAGACAGCTTAAAGAGAGAGATTGGGGATAAAGGTGACAACCCCCAGTCTGAGCCGTTGTCGCGGTGCCCTGAACAACTGGTATGACAACAAGTATCAGCATAACTTTTCTGTCTATCATGTGCCTTTTTCAATCGTTGCCTAATCAGCTTTACTTGTTCCTCCATCTCTTGGATCAGTTCTGGCCCGACTATTACCCGGTCTTCTAGCCTGTCCCAACTCAATGGCGTCCTGTAAGGTCTCCCATATAATGCTTCAAATGGAGGCATCCCGATTGAACTGTGATAGCTATTGTCGTATGCAAATTCTACTAAGGGTAAGTACTTTTCCCAGCGCGATTGTTGGTCCATAACATACATCCTTAGCATATCTTCTAGTACTTGATTTACCCTTTCTGTTTGTCTGTCAGACTCAAGATGATAAGCTGTGCTCAGATTTAACTAAGTCCCTAAGGCTGATTGCATACAAGTCCAGAACCTTGATGTGAATCGAGGATCTCTATCTGATATGATTTTCTTAGGTACTCCATGAAATCTAATAATTTCATTTATGAATACCCGAGCTACATCAGCAACTTCGTAAGTATCTCTTACTGGGATAAAAATGGGCGTTTTTTGTTAATTTATCTACCACAACCTACCACAACCAAAATGGCATTATTCTTTTGTTGTGTAAGGGGCAGCCCAACGATAAAATCCATAGAAATTATTTCCCACTTGGTCATAGGATGTCATGAGGTTGTAGGAGACTTGCTCGGTGACAATGATCAGCTTTTACCTGCTGACATTCAAGACACTTAGCGACAAATTGGACAATGTCGTTTTTCATGCCTAACCAGAAGAAGAGTCTCTTAGTGTCAGCATACATCTTCTTTACACTAGGATGTGCACAATACACTGCTCTGTGGGCTTCCTTCAGGATGGTGTTTCGAAGATCTCCACTATCTGGAATATATATCCTTCCATGAAATCGCAAAATTCCGTTTTCTTCCAGATCATATCCTTCGAACTTAGGTTCCTTTGAATGGTTGCTATCAAGCCCCGACCTTACTTTTAAGTACCAACTATCTCTTACGAGATGTTTATATTCCCACTAGCTTTACACTGAATATTGCATTTTTGTGTTATTTTGCTGCTTTAGATAGGAATAATAAATAAAGTGAGGAATAAGAGGGGTCACCTCACTTTAGCCACCTCACTTTATAATAAAGTGTTCTTTTTCCTAGTAGCTTGACGTTGTAACTTAGAGAGGGGGCCTTGGGGGCCCACGTGGGTGATGGAGGAGACATAAAGTTAACCCAAGGTAAACTGCGCAGATCCAGGGTGAGTGAGTTTGGAGGGAGATTGGTGCTATAAAAGGAGAGGCTCTCACCTCATTTGATCATCCATGATTTTGATATTCTTATTGATAGCTAGACTTTGTCTGCTTCAGCACACCGGTTGTTTAGTCGGTCTGCAGCACTGCTTAGTGCACGAGTGTCTCCGGTCGGAGATCTCACCCTTAGCCTCGGGGGACTTCGAGTGCCTGCCCTGGTAAGGTTTTTCTGGTTTCACCCTTAGCTTCGGGGGACTTCGAGTGCCCGCCCTAGTAAGGTTTTTCAGTAGCAAAGCAGCAGCATTTCTGAAGCACATCCGAGGAGGAGGAAAAGCCCTCTTGTGGCTGCGCAGAGCAAGAGAAGGGAGGACGCTGAATCTTTGAAGAGAAGGACGCTGTTTTATCTGAAGAGAGGACGCTGTCCCTTGCAGGAGAGGTAGGACGCTGTCCAAGAGGACGCAGTTCCAGACTGGCAGAGAAAAACGCTGTTTGAGAGGCAGAAGGACGCTGATCAAGCCCAGAGTGAGGACGCTGTCCATTCTTGGAGGTGAGGGTTGCGGATCTGAAGGTTTCTTGTCAGATCTAGCTTGGTGAAGGATAGATCTTACAGATCTAGTCCTGTATGTTGCAGATCTAGCCTTGTATATTGCAGATCTGAAGGTTTCTTGTCAGATCTAGCTTGGTGAAGGATAGATCTTACAGATCTAGTCCTATATGTGGCAGATCTAGCCTTGTATATTGCAGATCTGAGGGTTTTGCAGTAGATCCAGCTTGAGGAGTGACAGATCTGAGGAGATATTGACAGATCTAGTCCAGATCTGAAGGGGAAACACCAGATCTAGCCCTAGAGGCTGTAGATCTGAGGAGATAGTTCTAGATCTAGCATAGATCTGAGGGATTGGCAGCAGATTGGGTTTTGGAGGACGCAGATCAGGAAAGGGAGGACGCAGTTGTGATAGGAGGCTTCAGATCCATCAGGTGGGACGCAGATCTGAGGAGCAGTTCATTGTGAGGAGTGCTTAACAGCGTTTTCCAGGATCCTGTAGCAGCTTCATCTGTCTGGAGAGTTGAGGGCTTGGTGCTTTATCTGTTTCAGCGCTGTCACTGGCAGAGACAGCGTTTTCCATTTGAGAGGGTTTGCAGACTTCAGGCCCAGCGCAGTTCATCTTCAGCTTGCAGAGCAGCCAGGACGCTGTCCTTGTTGCAGCCACTTTTCCGTTGAGAGGGTCTCCACCTGCCTAGGGCAGGGATAGGTGCACTTACTCTGATTTATTGTACTCCTCTCTATGTACTTTCTGATTAATAAAATGGCTCAGATTTTGGTGTTACATGTGTCATGATTCAGTGATCTGGTTCAGTTTATATCTGTATTAGTGCATTTCTGTTTATTACTGGTTAGTTCCATTTGGGGATATTACAGTGGTATCGGAGCTCTGATCTGGCTCAGCCTGTGGTGCTAGCACTCTATGGCACCTAGGGGTCACCCCACTCTCCTTGGGGGAGGTGATTCTGATTCAGAAGACGAACGGAGGAATCCAATGGAAGTTATGTTGGCAAGATTGGCTGAGAAGTTGAGTGAGAAGATGGATGCAAAGATGGATGCATTCATGCAGGAGGTCACCAGGAAGGTTGCAGGGGTAACACAGAAAGAACCCCCTAGGGTCTTTCAGGTAGGGGAAGGATCAGGAACATCCAGTTACATACCAGATGATATACCCGTTGTGACAGCGCAGAAGACCGATTCCATGGACACGCGACCTACCATGCCTACTTTCCCGGTAGAGGAAGTGGAGCAAACGGCATCAAGAGATGAGGGTCCCGATCTTCATGCAGTTTGGTTTGCAGATTGGCGTAGTTTGGGGCCGGAATTCATGGAGGCTCTCCCTTTCAATCAATATCTGTAGTACCGAGGCGGCAGTAAGCCTCATGATCGAAATAAGGGACGGGGTTCCCACCGTGACAGTAACCGTGCAGCCAGCAAATTTCATTTGCCGATGTTTGATGGGTCTCCAAAGACCACAGCCAGGTCTTGGGTGGAAAAACTAGACCTCTATTTTCAGCTAAACCAGATGCCGGAGAAGTAGGCCATTAAGATGGCTGCATTACATCTAGAGGGAGAGGCCCAGAACTGGTGGTTTCATGGGTTGACCACACTGGGGCATTCCACAGTGACTACATATGCTGAGTTCACCAGGAGGGTGGTGAAACGTTTTGATCAGAAGGACCCAGATCAACCTTTCCTCGAGCTAACCAAGCTCAAACAGACAGGTAGTGCAGAGGCATACATCTCTGACTTTTTGAGGGTTTCAGTGATGGTACCTGACATATCAGCAGCTCGGTTGATCACGATGTTTTTGGACGGGCTGTCAGAACCACTTCGTGGTCTAGTCCGGTCAAACAAACCGGCCACACTTCAGGACGCTATCGGCAGGGCCCGTGACCTACAGGATGTGTTGCCCAGGACTCGGCCACCTTATCCCCAGAGACAGGCTTTCCAGCCCAAGGGTAAGGACATGAGGGTTCCGCCTCCCAAGGCGAATCCCGGACGAGGACAGCATGATGATGAGGCTAGGAGAGAGTTGAGACGGAAGCGATTGTGCTTCACCTGCCAGGAGCCGTGGGCACCAGGACACAAATGCACCGCAGGGAAGGCGCATTTCATAGAGGTCTTCTCCGAGGGCAACGGAGAAGAGGATGAGTTGGAGGATGAGGAGGCAGGAGAGTGTTATGCAGCGCAGAGTGCCTTACCACCTCCACCACCAGATGCGGGAGAGGCATCATTTGCACCTACTGGGGGAGCTCTAGCAGCATTGCGAGGAGTCCCCAAGTATCTGACATTGCGCGTACGTGGGACAGTACGGGGTCAGCGTGTTTCAGTTCTAGTTGACAGTGGGGCCATCCACAATTTCATCGATGCCCAGATGGTAGCACGGAGAGGCATACCCACAGAGAGCTTTGATGGGTTTTCAGTTTTGGTTCCAGGAGATCAGACCATGGCCTGTGCTCGATATGTACCTGAGTTATCAGTGACGATGGGCACCTATACGTTGACTGATCACTTCTTTGTGGTGGACATTCCGGACACCAATGTGATATTGGGAGTGCAGTGGCTTATCACTCTGGGAAAGGTCACCACAGATTGGAAGGCCTTGGAAAGGGAGTGGGATGATCCCAAGACGGGGAGGCATGAGAAGATCCGAGGTCAGAACACATATCCGCCCCAGACAGTATCGGCACACAGCATGGATGCGACATTCCGCAGGGGAGACATAGAGTGGGCAGTTGAGCTACGGGCTTCAGAGATAGTAGATACGGGCAGGGCGGTGCACCCTGATCTACAGACTCTTCTCGACAGATATGCAGTAGTGTTTGGAGACATTCCACCAGGACAGCCACCAGATCGGGGGTTTGAGCACACGATAGAGTTGGAGCAGGGGATACAGGCAGTGATCACCACCCCTTATAGGCATCCTAAGGCCTACAGGGATGAGATAGAGAGGGCCATTCAGGAGCTGTTAGCCCTTGGGCACATTCGGCCCAATACCAGTCCTTTCGCTTCTTCAGTAGTGCTGGTGAAGAAGAAGGACGGCACATTACGCATGTGCATTGATTACCGTGCACTGAACAAGAAGACTTTGAAGAACCGGTACCCCATTCCCAGGATCGATGAGTTGATGGACGAGTTGAGAGGAGCACGCTTCTTCTCAAAGATTGATTTGAGGTCCAGGTACCATCAGATACGCATGAGAGAACAGGACATTCCCAAGACTGCTTTCAGGTGTCATTATGGGCACTTTGAGTTTCTGGTCATGCCATTTGGACTGACCAATGCACCTGCCACTTTTCAGTCTTGCATGAACCATATCTTCCGGGATCATCTGAGGAAGTTCGTGCTGGTTTTCTTTGATGATATTCTCATATACAGCAGAACCTGGGAGGAGCACCTCCAGCACATTGAGACAGTCTTGCGCATCCTGGAGGAGCAGCAGTTCTTCGCCAAACTCTCCAAGTGTGAGTTTGGGTTGACAGAGATGTTGTATTTGGGACACATCATAGGAGTGGACGGAGTGCGAGTCCATGACGAGAAGATCCGGGCTATCAGGGACTGGCCCGAGCCGCGGAATGTGACAGAGTGTAGAGGGTTCATTGGTATCTGTACTTACTACAGGAAGTTCGTCAAGGGCTTCTCACAGCTTGCTGCACCCCTCACAGAGCTGACGAGGAAGGGGGCATTCAGTTGGACGGATACCGCCCAGCGAGCTTTTGATAAGCTCAAGGAGGTGATGAGTAGTTGTCCGGTGCTGGCATTGCCCGATTTTACTCAGCCCTTTGTCCTGGAGTGTGATGCCTCAGGAGAAGGGATTGGAGCAGTTTTGATGCAGGAGGGTCATCCGATTGCATTCGAGAGCCGGAAGCTCCTTCCACACGAGAGACTTTATCCTATCTATGATAAGGAGATGTTGGCCATCATGCATGCATTGGCCAAATTCCGGCAGTACTTGGTAGGCGGCAGATTCAGAGTCAGGACAGATCATAACAGCCTAAAGTACTTTCTGGAGCAGAAGCAGTTACAGGAGAGGCAGCAGAAGTGGATCAGCAAGATCCAGGCCTACGATTTTGACATAGAGTATGTCAAAGGGAAGAACAATGTGGTAGCAGATGCCCTTTCCCGTAGACCAGCCACATTATCCCTCATGAGCTTGGACGCCGATTGGAAGGCTCGACTACTGGTTGAGTATTCCAAGGATAGATTTGCATGCGAGGTGTTGGATGGACAGGTAGCAGATAGCAGATACAGGGTGGCAGATGAGGTCATCTATTACAGGGATCGGATCTTCTTGACTGAGGGATCTCAGCTCAAGGGGAAGATACTCCATGCCTCTCATGATTCACCATTGGCGGGCCATCAGGGGTTCACCAAGATGTACAGGGCCATCCGAGAGAGATTTGCATGGAAGGGCCTCAAGGAGGACGTACTCCGGCATGTCAGGGAGTGCGAGGTGTGCCAGCGGAACAAAGGGGAGATGAACCATCCAGCAGGGTTGTTACAGCCGCTTCCCATTCCTGAGGGGAAGTGGGAGAGTGTCTCGATGGACTTCATCACGGGTTTGCCCACAGTGCAGGGCAAGGACTGCATCTTCGTAGTCGTTGACCGGCTAACGAAGTATGCTCACTTCTTTGCCATTTCGGCACACTACACAGCAGCACAGGTGGCAGAGTTGTTTTTCCGGGAGGTTTTCAGATTGCATGGTCTACCCAAGACCATTGTTAGTGACAGGGACAGCCGCTTTATGGGTGGATTTTGGCAGGAGCTCTTTCGACTAGTAGGGACTGAGTTGACACCGAGCACCCGCTATCATCCCCAGACGGACGGGCAGACAGAGATAGTTAACAAGTGGCTGGAGGGCTACTTGCGTAACTACGTCAGTGGGCAGCAGCGAGCGTGGCTGAAATGGCTACATCTGGGCGAGTACTGCTACAACACAACCCATCATATGACTATCGGCATGACACCGTTTTATGCGTTGTATGGATATCATTCCTTGTCTTTTGTGGATGTGATGTTTGGGGTTAGCAGGGCTCCACGAGCCAAACTATGGATCCAAGAGAGCCAAGACATCCTTCGGACTCTCAAGGACAACATAGCCACCGCCCAAAATCAGCAGAAGTTATATGCAGACAAGGGCCGAGTGGAGAGACACTTTGAGGTAGGGGATTTGGTCTACTTGCGGTTACAGCCATACCGCCAGTCTTCACTCAAACAGAAGGGGGCAGAGAAGCTTAAGCCTCGTTTTTATGGACCATACAGGGTGATTCGGAGAATCGGACAGGTTGCATATGAGCTGGAGTTGCCCCAAGGCAGCCGGATTCATAACATTTTCCATGTATCATGCCTGAAGAAGGCACTGGGCCAGCATGTGACAGTCACCGGGGAGCTACCTCCGACAGATGATGAGGGGCACTTGGTATTACAGCCAGAGGCCATTATTGACACCAGGGAGAGACAATTGCGTAGCAGGAAGATCAGAGAGTTCCTGGTGAGATGGAAGAATCTGCCAGATGAGGATGCCACTTGGGAGGATGAGAAGATCTTGCAGCATCCCTCACTTCAGTTGCTTGAGGACAAGCAACGTTTTGCCGGGGGAGACTGTAATATTCCCAATTAGCTTTGCTAATTGGAATATTGCATGTTTGTGTTATTTTGCTGCTTTAGATAGTAATAATAAATAAAGTGAGAAATAAGAGGGGTCACCTCACTTTAGCCACCTCACTTTATAATAAAGTGTTCTTTTTCCTAGTAGCTTGACGTTGTAACTTAGAGAGGGTGCCTTGGGGGTCCACGTGGGTGATGGAGGAGACATAAAGTTAACCCAAGGTAAACTGCGCAGATCCAGGGTGAGTGAGTTTGGAGGGAGATTGGTGCTATAAAAGGAGAGGCTCTCACCCCATTTGATCATCCATGATTTGATATTCTTATTGATAGCTAGACTTTGTCTGCTTCAGCACGCCGGTTGTTTAGTCGGTCTGCAGCACTGCTTAGTGCACGAGTGTCTCCGGTCGGAGATCTCACCCTTAGCCTTGGGGGACTTCGAGTGCCTGCCCTGGTAAGGTTTTTCTGGTTTCACCCTTAGCTTCGGGGGACTTCGAGTGCCCGCCCTAGTAAGGTTTTTCAGTAGCAAAGCAGCAGCATTTCTGAAGCACATCTGAGGAGGAGGAAAGCCCTCTTGTGGCTGCGCAGAGCAAGAGAAGGAAGGACGCTGAATCTTTGAAGAGAAGGACGCTGTTTTATCTGAAGAGAGGACGCTGTCCCTTGCAGGAGAGGTAGGACGCTGTCCAAGAGGACGCAGTTCCAGACTGGCAGAGAAAACGCTGTTTGAGGGGCAGACGGACGCCGATCGTCGCAGTGAGGACGCCGTCCATTCTTGGAGGTGACTCCTCTGGCGTATCCAAGGTTTCTTGTTGCATCTAGCTTGGTGAAGGATAGATCTTACGCATCTAGTCCCGTATGTTGCGTATCCTGAAGGTTTCTTGTCAGATCCAGCTTTGTGAAGGATAGATCTTGCAGATCTAGTCTTGTATGTTGCAGATCCAGCCTTGTATGTTGCAGATCTGAGGGTTTTGCAGTAGATCCAGCTTGAGGAGTGACAGATCTGAGGAGATATTGACAGATCTAGTCCAGATCTGAAGGGGAAACACCAGATCTAGCCCTAGAGGCCGTAGATCTGAGGAGATAGTTCCAGATCTAGCATAGATCTGAGGGTTTGACAGCAGATCAGGGAAGGAAGGACGCAGTTGTGATAGGAGGCTTCAGATCCATCAGGTGGGACGCAGATCTGAGGAGCAGATCATTGTGAGGAGTGCTTAACAGCGTTTTCCAGGATCCTGTAGCAGCTTCATCTGTCTGGAGAGTTGAGGGCTTGGTGCTTTATCTGTTTCTGCGCTGTCACTGGCAGAGACAGCGTTTACTATTGTGGAGGGTTTGCAGTCTTCAGCCCCAGCACCAGCGCAGTTCATCTTCAGCTTGCAGAGCAGCTAGGACGCTGTCCTTGTTGCAGCCATTTGTCCGTTGAGAGGGTCTCCACTTGCCTAGGGCAAGGATAGGTGCACTTGCTCTGATTTATTGTACTCCTCTCTATGTACTTTCTGATTAATAAAATGGCTCGATTTTGGTGTTTCTTCAGTCATGATTCGAAAGGATCCAGTTCCGCCTTTATATCTCGTATTAGTGCATTTCTCGTTTATTATCAAGTGCTTTCCCCTTGGGGATATTACAATGTTCAAGTACTTGATCTCTTAAGTCCACCTTGATAGGTATGAAGGAAAATATTCGAGGTCTTCTACTTAAAGCATCTGCTACTACATTCTCTTTCCCTTTTATATATGAAATCACAAAATCATATTCACTTAAGAATTCACTCCATCGTCTTTGTCTAGCATTTAAGTCTCTCTGAGTGAAAAAATACTGTAAACTTTGATGGTCACTTTTAAGCACAAAGTTTCTTCCAACCAAGTAGTGTCTCCATACCTTTAAAGCTAAAACCACTGCGGCTAACTCTAAATCATGCGTAGCATAAAGTTCTTCATGGAGCTTTAATTTTCTTGAAGCGTATGCTATTACACCTCCTTCCTGCATTAATACTGCACCTAACCCCTGTTTAGATGCGTCTGTACACACAGTAAAATCTTTATCCATATCAGGTACTCGCAAAATGGGTGCACTAGTCAATAATCTTTTAAGTTCGGAAAATGCTTTATCACATTCCTCAATCCATTCATACCTAACACCTTTGCGCTGGAGGGTGGTGATTGGCTTTGCAATTTTGGAGAATCCCTCCACAAACTTTCAATAGTAACCTGCTAAACCCATAAAACTACGCACTTCATGTGCATTCTTAAGTATCGGCCACTCCCTGATTATGTTTACCTTTTCAACATCTACAGAGATCCCTTCACCAGATATGATATGACCTAAGTAATGGATTTCCTTTTGAAAGAAAGCGCATTTGGATAATTTTCCATATAACTTGTGTTCTCTGAGGCAAGATAATATTATCCAAAGATGCTCTTCGTGCTCCTCCTCATTCTTAGAATAAATAAGAATGTCATCCAAGAAGACTTGCACAAATTGATCGAGATATTTGCGGAGAACGCTATTCATAAGGTTCATGAATACCGCAGGTGCATTGGTCAACCCAAATGGTACCACAATGAATTCATAATGCCCGAAACGAGTTCGGAATGCAGTCTTAGAAACATCACTTTCGTTAATCCTTAGTTGATGATAACCTGATCGCAGATCGATCTTTGAAAACACTGCAGCTCCTTTCATTTGATCAAAAAGGTCGTCAATGCGAGGCATTTGATACCTATTATTTACCGTGGCCCGATTTAAATCTCGATAGTCCACACACAGTCATAATGAACCATCTTTCTTCTTGACAAAGATTACAAGAGCGCCCCAAGGTGAAACACTGGGTCGAATGTGTCCTCTATCTAACAGTTCTTTCAGCTATATTTGTAATTCTTGAAGTTCAAGAGCGGTCATTCGATAAGGTGTTTTAGATATTGGTTCTGTACCAGGTTTCAATTCTATTGTGAGCTCTAGCTTTCTTTTAGGAGGCAGTCCTGGTAATTCCTTTGGAAAAATATCCAAAAATTCTGACAAAATCGGATACAGTTCTAAGAATGGTCCTTTCTCCTTGCTTACTTCTTGAACTGCATACACCTGGCAACCTTTTCTTAAACACCGTTTTATTTTCATAGTTGAGATGAAGCGTAAGGATACTTTCCTCTTAATACCTTGGATTTGTATTGTCTCTCCCTCATCATTTGTGCAAAGTATTGTTTTCCCGAAACAATCTACCCATGCATGGTGCGACTCTAACCAATCCATCCCTATCACTAGGTCGTAAGTTCCTAGGGCTGTGACATATGCTTTTAGTTTGGTCGAACAGACTCCTAGATCAACTTTGCAATCCTCAACACTTAATTCTACTGGTTTAAGTTCTCCTGAAGCCATTTCTACCTGTCTGAAATCGTTTTGCTTGTAAGCTGCCAACCCACATTTATTTAATGTATATGATGAAATAAAACTATCAGTAGCGCCAGTGTCAAATAAGATTTTTAGTTTTATCCCATTGATTGTACCTGAAGATTCCACTACAGTGGATTGATGTGTTGCTTGGTTGTTGTTGACGACGACATGGATTCTATGATTGCCTTGGGTATCTGATGATGGTCCTTTTCCTACTCTCTGAGAGTTTTCCGGACAATCACGCTGAAAATGAGGTCCTCCACACCCCCAACAATCCACCTGGGTTGGCCTCCTTGAGTCTGACTGTGAATTTCTAGACCATGAGCTCTGTCTCCTGGTGCTACTTCCTCTCCCATTCCTTCCCTGATTACCAGTCCCTCGAGATTTCCAAGGACTGATGTTTGAGGATTCGGAAGCTATAGTATTAATGGTCATGGGAGCTCCTGCTCCTACTCCCCTTGGAGTAACCCTGTTACCATAAGGAGGTGGCCTTGAGCTATTTCCTCGGAAGAAATTTCGGGGAGTCTTTCCTGTAAATCCCTACTGTGATGGTTCAGCTGGCCTGAAATCCCTTTTAATCTCCAGATGTTCTTCCGCATATCGTGCACATTCAACTGCCTCTGCTACCGCTAATGGCTTCCACATTCTTACCATGGCCCTTATCCGAGGGTTTAACCCATATATGAAACGTTCGGCTTGGCGTTCATCCGTGTCTAGATAAGGAACATATTTTACAAGTTTCATAAACTTTGTATCGTATTCTTCCACGGTTTTATTACCTTGGATTAGAGTATGGAAGTTTCCTGCTTGCTGCTCTTGAAAAAAAGGTGGTAAGTATTTTGCATGGAATCGGTCTACAAACAACTCCCAAGGAACGATGTCTAATGTGATATGTAGTTGTTTTTCTAGATTTCTCCACCAAATTAGAGCATTCCCCTTGAGTTGGAATATAGCGATCTTTGTTTTAGAGGTAGAAGAATATTCTTTTAGTGCGAAGCATCTTATCATCCTTTCTAACCATGCTTCGGCATGTTCTCCAGCTTTTCCTCCTGAGAATTCCGGGAGTTTAATCTTTTTCAGTTCCCAGGAAATATCTTCTCTCTGAGGCTTATAATCATAATCTTTAGGCTTTTCTGAATGTCTTTCCTCTAAATGAGGTCGTTCCTCTTTGCTACTGGTCGGTTGTGACCTTTTTAATATTTCCATAATGGCTTCTAATGAGCGCATTACAGTAGTTAAATCGATTACTGGCGCTGATGACGATCTAGGTGGTGGCGATGGTGACGGTGTTGGCGACGACGATGGTGGAGGTGTTAGAGATGGCGATGCATCTCGCTGGTGTTGCCGCCTTTAATACGTTCTTATCATCGTGACTTTTCCTGGAATACATAATAAATTTATGAGAATCGGGTAAATTTTTAGACTAACTAATTATGGTTTTCGTCAAATTGAGCTGGCATACGGGTATAGTTCTTTTGTTATTTTACCTATAGGGAGGTCTTACTGGTACCGAGGTCAAGGAGGATGGCCACGCGACCTCCTTGTCCTATGCAGGATATTCTATGCTTACCAATTCTAGAGTGAAATGCAAGGGTTTTCATAGATCATAGTGTCATTTCGTAGAATTTGTCTAGAATGTTCAGTCCTAGATGCAGTTATAGAAGGGATTATTGACTTTCTACTACTTATGACTATAACTAATACTTGGAATTTAAATAGTTTAAATTCTCGTTTCGTTGAATTGTTATTATGCTGTCATAGAATGACATCTTTGAGTAACAAATGTTCAAGTGTCATAATAATATTTAGTGCACATCTTTCGTTTTTGTTCATAAATAACTTAAGTATTTATATAATTATACTTACTCTACTTTAATTCTTTTCACAACCTATAACACTATACCTTTATATATATTATTATTATTATTATTTTTATTTATTTTTTTAAATTAATTTTTAAATTATAATAACTTTACCCAAAATAAATAAAAGGCATGTACATCCATCCATCTATATATACCAAAATGTAACTAATAAAATAAATAACCAATCCTTTAATATATATAAATCGGTTCACCGGGATTCACCGCGACGGGTGTAATATATATATTATATATATATAATCGGTTCACCACCACTAACTCGTTGTCATAACACAGTTAGCGCAACAGCAGCTTCGAAGCACGAATTTTCTGGGGCCACGAGAATTAGGGGGCAGTTCTTGCAGTCTCTTTAGATACATTTTCCCACTTCATATCTTTATTGTGCCCTCTTTCCAGCCCATTAAATTAAGATAATTATATCTGATATTAATAATTTATCCTATTTTGGGTTCTCCAATTTTAACTGTTTTACCAATCTGGATTGTGCCAAACTTGTGTAATATCTTTTGTTAACTAATCTACTTGTTGAAATTGATCCCACTCCAGTTAAGATAAATCAAAATGAATTTAAATGAGTTTCTTTCTTTTCCTATTTAATATATAAGTAGAAAGTAGTTTATGTAATTTACTTGAAGAGAGAGTTTTGTACAAAACAGCCATTGTTATTAATTTTATTTTTCATTGTTGCTGCTAATTCCATTAATACTATTTACAGTTCACAGGAAAACTATGGTACATGACATCCTCCAGGATTGAACATGGCCATTGGATAAGATGGTAACGTGGTATAAGGAATTCCCCCGGTTTGAGCATGGCCATTGGCTAAGATCTAGTTTGTAGACATAAGATTAGTTTGCAGATAATCATAATTAATGGTGGTCAAACTTTAAAAAAAATAAGACGAGAGTAACCTGGGGTAGAAATGCCTAACAAATGAGTAATACAAGTTGAAACAAAGATGATGACAATGACAGGCTTGAGTGGATATCTTATAAACCTGTGGTTAATGAAATAGCTACAGATTCTTAGATAACTACTAGCTTCGGCAAGCTATGACACATCCTGATGTAAGCGCTCTCATTGCCATCAGCAAAGTTTGAGCCTATTCATTATGATACACCCTTCCAAGGGACCCCAGAACAGAATACATAAGATCATCCATTCTAGAGGTTAGTAGCCTAGTATACACGAATTAGAACCATAATATAATTCTCATCTTTACTTCTATCAGTTACGTGTTTAAGACCTTTTTATTTTTATTTTT